>CM035421.1:120244512-120527012 GCA_020310875.1 Ceratopteris richardii
CTACCCTTGAACCCGAAGATGATTATGACATGTATGTTCAACACATGAGAGATCTCATGTTTTTTGTATAGCCCCACTATGCTTTTACCACATATCAAGCTTCTCTTTCTGTTATGGTGGGGCTACCATGTGGCTCCCCACATGGGTTCCATGTGGCACTCATTTATAGCCCATGTGTGTACATCCTTAAGAGCACTAGTGCAAGATGGATGAAGAAAAGTCCTGAAGCAAAGACTTGAAGGCTTGAAAGGGTCCACCACATTTCTCAAGTTTGGCCATGAGGTACATGTCAAATCTCTTGGAAAGTAGGAATAAAGAATCATGAGTGAAGGGAGTAAGGAAAAGAAACTTACAACGCAATGCCATTTTATGCCTATTTTACCTATTTTCTATGTAATTTCTACCTATTCAAGAATACTCCATTTTTGTAAAGGACAAGGAGTCCTTGAGCCCAAGGAGTTTGTGACACTCATTTACCTATTTTCTATGTAATTTCTACCTATTCAAGAGGTTTTAAGATAATCATATTCCATTTTTGTTAAGGACAAGGAGTTCTTGAGCCTAAGGAGTTTACGACACTCATTTTGATTTTCAAACAAGTTCACCAAAGTTAGTTTTTAAGTTTTTGGCCAAAACCATATGAAACAGGTGTTGTCCATAAGTATAAAGGGGGAAAACGCTAATAAAAAGAGAGAGGACCTACTCCTAACTCGCTTTATACCTCTAGCTCGCTTGTATTTTTCATTCTTTTTCAATATATTTGCAGCTTTTGTGGAAAAAAGGGATATGAAAGGGTTGAGTATATGCAAGGGTTGAGTATATGCAATACTAGATACAACTAAAATGGGGTGCTTTCTTGATCATTCAACAATGTTATAGGATAAACCCAAATTACGCCAAGTTGTTGAAAGAAGAAGTTGATAGATTGTTAGAGGTTGGGTTTATCCTACCCATCCAATATCTGAAATGGGTTTCCCCAATCATAATCATGCCAAAGAAGGACAAGTAGATACAAAATGTGTTGAGTACTACAAATTGAATGCATCCCCAGTGCCAAACCCCTTCCCCCTAGTACTGTTTCTCAGCACCATATTGTTTGAATTCATAGGATAAAGACATTGCAATTGGCAATGTAGTAATGCAAAAGGTTTTCCATGTTTGGTATTGATAGGTGTACCACACTAGTAGAAGGTTGGCCCTCATAGAAAATAACTACATTGTATTGAGAGGGAATGGACCATTCAACACTCCTTATTAGGGAGGAAGTTTATTTGATATGGACCACTCAACACTCCTCTATCTAGACTTCATTATGTTGCCTATGAGTTATAGACTCATTGTACAAGTCAACCTCAAACATTTTTCATGTTAAGTTCTTGCTCTATAATTTATGCTCCTCCAAATCTCTCTCGTATGCTTCTCCAAAAAAAACGAACTTTATTGAACTTTTGCACCTTTGCAACACCAAGAACCAAATGAACCCGAAGATGATTATGACATCTATGTTCAACACATGAGAGATCTCATGTTCATTGTATAGCCCCACTATGCTTTTATGACATATAAAGGTTCTCTTTCTGTTATGGTGGGGCTGCCATGTGGCTCCTCACATGGGTTCCATGTTGCACTCATGTTATAGCCCATGTGTGTACATCCATAGTAAGTATCTTTACTCTGGCAACACTATAACCATGATAGATTAGGAAACCTCTTCATTGGCATACCCTTGAGCACTTAGCTCAAGACCCCCAATTTCTGCACCATACTTCTTCCAATGCATTTTCCAAGTAAGCATGCATAGGGCTACATTACAAGGCCGTGCACAAGGCACATATTTTCCTCAACCCATGCACAAACACACTTACCCATCATCCATTAGGGGTTACGGGTACTTGGCATGACTCCTATGAACATCACCTTGAAGATCTAGAGGCCATCAATGGAGACTCACAACGACACATTCATGCTGGAATCCAAGGATGAAGCACATATCACGGGACTACCACTCGCACAGGCTCAAAGAGACAAATGAAGAACTCACCAATCGTGCTTGCCACATTTGAAAGATAGACGGATCTCGTTTCTATTGCATGGACACTACCTCTCAAAGCACTCATGAAAGGTCGTCCTAATATCATTTCGTAATTATTTGCCTTCCAAATTGACAGATAGCTAACGTATGCTCAAATTCAACCCCACAGGTGGTTAATTTAATCTTTTCCAATATTCCCAATGGTTTCTCCACATGGCCATCTACTAATTGGAGCTTCATGCGGGTTGGCCATAGGGCTTGCTTTCCCCATTTTTCCCATATCTCTTTGGTGGCAATACCTACTCTTGCTCCTATGTCTAGTATAGCCTTGGTCATATATCCATTGTATGTGACAGGTAGACATGTGTTACCCTCATCTCCTTCACTGAATTCCCCGACCTTATCCATGGGGATTTGTACGTTAGGAGGGTTTCCATTTTCCTTGCTTTCCTTTTCGTTCTTCTCCTGCTCTAACTCCAATTGTCCTGCTAATTGTTTCCATAATTGTGGTTTAACACGAAGTAATTCTTCCACAGTCAACTGACATTGTACTTTGGTCTTTTTGAGTTCTCTTAGATTGTGTGAGATCTTATCTAAGGTTCCCTTTTCTTTTCCTCGCATTGTGGGAGCATGAAAGATCATGGATTCCTTCTCGTATTCTCCCATGTAGTTTGGTAGGGTAGAAATGCTATGGGCTTCTTCTCTCTTTCGGTCTAGCCTAGAAACTTCTTCATATATTTCTTCCATGTTCGATGGTGGTTGATAGTCTTCCACATCTAACTCCTTGAAAGGAGGTTTTGCAACTCCATCCCTTTTCCATTGATCTTCTCGAATCCTAGTCCACAATTCCTTTGGCCAATCAGCTTCTAAATCAGGGACTACGGACATAGATTTGTCCTGGGTATTCGGAAATTGTTTCTCATCATCCCTCTCTTTTAGTTTCTAGCCCTTGGCTTTAAGACAATCATTGTATTGATCCTCAGGTATTCTTGGTTCAAGGAGGGCGGGGATAGTCTTCTTTAGGGTGGTCTGAGCTACCTCTATGAGTTTTCTACATATCGCTAGCCTCTCCTTTTCTAACTCCCCTTGTGGGTAAAGCTTTTCGTGTTGCCCTAAATTATTTCCATTCATGATTCTAGCTTGATAAGCCTTTAACCACATGTCTAAAGCATCTATTTTTGGGTCTACTAGAATTGATCCTGGCTTTTCTGGCTCTAGTGTCTGCGTGTAACAGGAATTTCTTCCTAAATTTTGAGTTCTTTAGTTTTCTTTCTGCCTCTTGTGTCCTTCTTGTCTTCTTTGTTTTTATTTTTCATCCATATTTCCTTGAGTTTTTCTCTCCTATCCTTCCACTTTTGGCTTTTCGTCATTTAAATACTCTCACATGGGTCCCTTGAATCTTCCACTACTTGTATTCTGGGTTCTATGGTTTTACTCTTTTCTTGCTCAGGATCTACTCGTTTTCTTTCTTGTCCTTTCGTTTATGCTCGTGTAATGGCCTTCAATGGCACTGTGTATTCCTTGTCATATCCTTACGATTCAATTACTTCGATCACGGTAACAGGTGCAGTGTCATGTGCCTTATTGGGATTTTTTGGGCAATCTCTAAAGAGATGTTCCTTTCCACAATCGTTGCAATACCCTTCCCACGTCCTAGGGGGTGGTGGGTTGTATGGCCTAGTGCATACTCTAATAAAGTGATCTCCTCTGCATCTATAGCATGGTCCTTTTGGCATAGGCAGTCTAATGGGTGGTCTCATGGGTGCTGGTGCCTTGGGTGTGGTGTACATTAGTGTTGCCAACTCTGGTCCATAGACATTGTCATATCCCTCATATCCATAGTATTGCGGGTCATAAGCTTGCTCATACTCAATCAGGCTGGTGTCATAGGGATAGTAATCTCCTTGGCTCTGCTCGTATCGTGGGTTTGTTGGTACTGTACTGGTCAATGGTGATGTTGGCACTGTGGCTCTCTCCAAGTTTTCCTCTAGTTGAGCATATTTCATGGGTACTACGTGTTGAGGAAGTGGCGGTTGTGGTCCTAATACTGGCTGAGGTTGTGTATATTGTCCTTCCTCATATCCCCTAGGTGCTCCTGGTGGTCCTCGATAGGGGTTATACCTAGGAATCTCCCTTCCTAGCTCTCTAGGTGGGTATCCATATAGCCTATACTGAGGTTGATTTAAAGGTCATGTCTGCCTGTTGAATGGACAATTCTCAGTGGTGTGATTGATGTATTTTTGTTCTATGTTGCAATACAAAGCTGTTCCTTGATGTGTCTACCTATTGTAAGGGTAAGCTTGAGGCAAACCCGTTCCTCCTCTTACACACATATGAGTGGGATGGTCTCCTCCACATAGATTGCATCTTCGTAACATGGGCATTCTCATTGGTGGTAGACTAAACTTCTCAAGGTTCGGTTCGTTAGTCCATCCAAGAATAATGATATCATTTTTTGTTGCGTGGGTCTTTCTGCTACTAGGCATCTATCAACATATTGGTTGAATCTTCGAGCAACTGTTTTCACAATTTCATTTGGGTTCTATTTAAAACTATGGATTAAAAATGAAGAGTTGTGTTTAATCCCTCTCTTAGTGAATTCCCCTATGAATTCCTGAAAGAATTGCTCAATATCTCCAAATTGATTGGGGTCTAATGGCTAGAACAAAGTCAAAGCCGTTCCTGTGAGAGTGAGTCCAAAGGAATCATACTGGACAAAGAAATCATCCATTTATTCAGCTCTTAGAACTTGTTTAAACTTAGCTATGTGATCATATGGTTCTCCCATCCTGTCATAATGATTTCTCATACACTTAGCCACTTGAATCGATCTTAATCTTCTTATGGGCTCTGGTTTTCTAGGCATTACAAGAATTGTTGGTCTAATTGGAGGTATTCCAGGCTGCACTCCTAGTGGTGGTCTTTGCCTCACTAGTGGCCGACGTTGGTTTCCTAATACAGGGTGTGTTTGATTGTGTGCTTGCTGTCCTGGCATTGTAGATTGCACATGGGTTCCATTTGGAATACTCCGATGGCCTGCTTGTCCCGACATTGTATGTTTTGACTCTTGTTGTGTCCTGAAGGGGTTCTGGGAGGTGGTTGCTTGCTCTTGCTGAGGGAATACTGGCAACCCCATATACTTCAATTGAGCCCTATCAATGGTGTCAACAATCCAATACCTTCTTTGGTTCTTGTCTAGGTAAGTGACTCTAGACTCTTCTTCGGATCTTTTAACTCATAGAAGGTCATTGGACTTTCCTCTTGTCTGCGTGTGGGTGAGTCAGTTTGGAGCAATAAGTCTGATCCATGGACCAAGTAGACCTCTACTAAGGAACTTTACATCTGGATGAGAGAGCTAATCTTCACAATTCTAAAGTGTCTAATCACATCTAAATCTTCTCAATTCTTGTATTCTACACTCTCTCATATTTGCCGCGACATTTTTCCTTGTATATATAGGCAAATATTTACAAGCTCTTGAAGTATAAGTGAACTATCTCTGAATTAATGTACATAGGTATACACATCTTCATCTTCTGGATATGCACTTCCTTCATGCTTCATAACTTGATCTTTTCTTCAGTCCTTGGCTTCAATTCTTCATCAAAACATCAATTGTTGATTGCCCTGCTCCAACATGGTGTGAATACAATAAGTACAATGTGCTTGATGATGACGTGTTGGAAATCGTAGACAATTTTTAGTCCTTGATGAAGAAAATAGAACTTCAAGAAAATTTCACACCACACTTGCAAAATTGTGGGAGTCGACACCAAGAATGCGCTTATAGTAGTCCAATATCCACTTGGAGACTCTTGGGAGGTTTAGATTAGCCACCCAATCACACACACAAACCTTTCTCTTATTTATTGGGGTTATAATGTGTTGTGGGGCACCTTGTGCCAAAAAGTGTGGAAAGAATTAGGGTTGATATCCTTGGGAATAACAAAAGAAAGTCGTAATGATACAGTGGTGGGCACTTAGTGCTAAAGGATGGTTCAAAAATTAAAGGGGCTTATGGAGAGAGATGTTGGTCAACTATCAAGTAGATACAAGATACACTACCTTACTACAAATATAGGTTTGGTTTGTGGATGGAAATACACCCTCCATAAATCATATGTATCTTGAAAGTGGATTTTGATAATGACAAAAAGAAGGAAAAAAGTGAATCTTTCAACATCAAAGTGTTTTTTTGCATGCTCATTGAAATATGTGGACTCTGACCCGACAAAAGAGTCACAAATGACTCATATACATGAATTGTAAGAAATATATAGGGAAAAAAGTTCAAAAAAATATTATGCAAGATTCAAGCTCTAGGGTAGAACAAATGATGAGAATTTTTTGCCAATCTCTTGCGGAAAATAGACAAAAGTTGGCATTCATTGTTTCATGTGCAAAATCAAAGTGTTGACATCATGGATGAGGTCAAAGTACAACCCGATTGAGTGAACAAAAGGCTCATGTTATTATACAAGTAGATTGGTGCATGTGCAACTGCCCTCTCTTTTTTTGTCTCTCTCCCCTCTCTGTCTATCTAGCAAAGTTCTTTCTTGCTCTCTCTCTCTCTCTTTCTCGCTCTCTCTCTCTCTCTCTCTATATATATATATATATATATATATATATATATATATATATATATATATATATATATATATATATATATATATATATATATATACATACATACATACATACATACATACATACATACATACATACATACATACATACATACATACATACATACATACATACATACATACATATATATGTGTGTGTATGTATGCATGTATCTATATGAGAGAGTCTATGTAGTTCCTCTATGTATTTCATGTTAGCTTAGATCTCTCTTTCTCCTCTCTCTCTTTCTTTGGATGTGGTGATGACAAGGAATGGCACAGTGGGGAGGAGTGTGATCAATCCCTCTCTTCCCTAGCAATGGCATAGAGCTAGAAGAGGAGAGATTATGGCAACATGAGTATGGTAGACCCCTTGTTGCTTTATCTCTACCTTGTTGAAAGAGAACAGTGCATAGTTTGCCCTATCTCTATTGATCTATAGAGGTAGCTTATAGAAGGCATTATTGGAATTTTCTCTACATGTGGGAGAGATGTTGAGTGTTACCTTGCTCTCTCCCCATTATCAAGATGGCTTTCTCAATTTTCTCTACATGTGGGAGAGATGTTGAGTGTTACCTTGCTCTCTCCAATGGTGTCCATGTTAGCTACACTAGAGATATATGGTTGCTATGCTTTCTAGCCATGAGGACATGGACACTCTGTTTGCACTATAGAGATGGACAGACTCGAATAGTTGCTACTCAAAGGCACCATAGAGCTATGTAGTGTTGTTGAAGGAAGAGCATTGGACATGGCTACTTTGACAAAGAATAAGTATTGCCTATGAGTGCGTGAATGTTGTTGTGGTTCCTAGGTTGTCCTCAATATCTATGCAAATGCATATGCATTGCTCTATGGTTATCGATTCCTTTAGATACACATCGAACCTCAATTTAGCACTCAACAAACCATCTGGTAACAATGCCACTTGTTTGACTGGTGTGGGTAGCTCTCGAATCGGGCATCTCTCCAAGCATTGTTTGAATCTTCTTCTTGCGATTCTCACCATCTCTTGAGGTGTTTCTTTAAAGCCATGGATGAAGTCTTGCACCTTACACCACTCTTAGAAAACTTAGTGATGAAAACTTCTAGCAATTGGTCTATGTTTTTGAATTGTCTCTAGTGTAGTGTTTGAAACCAAGTCAAGCCAGTGTTCTTGAGAGTTAGACCAAAAGTGTTGTATTGGGTGAAAAAGTCATAACTTTCTTAGCTCTCAAAACTTTCCTAAATTCTATGACATGATTGTACGGGTCTCTTGTACCATCAAAATAGTTCTTCATGGATTTAACCAGTTATGCCTCACATTTTTGGAGGTGTTCTCTAGGCCTAGGCAAGGGAAACTCATCCATGCCTCTTTGATATCTCGGATTTTTGTGTCTCTCCTATCTGTTCTTTCCGTATCTAATCTTGATCGCTCTCTTCCTAAGGAGTTTGCAAAGCTCACTTCAAGTCTATCTCTACTTCTATCCCTCTGAGTTCCATGAGCTTTGGATGTCACAACTCCTTGGTGACCATAAGAGACATTGGATCTTGGTTGGGGAAAAACAAGTTCACCCTTCCAAGTGTAGGCATGCCTACTAGGTTCTATTACCACAAACACGCTCTCCGATGTGTTGTCTAAGTAGGCCACTTTTTTTGGGGTGTCAGGATCTTTAAATTCATATATCTTCATGCTTCCTACTTTGCTAGGTTGATTGATTTTAAACATGTAAAAGGCTTCATCTATCTCCCTATTCTAGAACAATTCTATGCTTTTGTTATCTTGGGGAATCCATTCTGGTGTGAGTATCGTGGTTAAGACTGATTTTCCCCTAGGGGTTCTTGGCTCTCTTCCTAAATTCCCTTGTTCCATGTCACTTGTTTTTGTCTCTAGGATTACATTGCCGAATTCTTCTATTCTATCTAACTCGTTGGTGACTACATACATCGTTCACTCTTTATCAATGTATGAGCCACCTTCAAATTTGACTACTAGGTGTTCTATTCCAATAGATTGATCCGGGTTTTTAATTTGGACAGTAGACCTTCTTAGATCTTCCTCATAGATGCAAGCACCTAATCCATTGGTCTTTATATATTCTACTTGAGTCTCGTATGGTCCTTCTAGTTTTTCTAGGTATGCCACTCCTAAGCTACCTACTGGTCTCTCCATGTGTTGGCACTCATGGTCAAGCACAAAGTGCAAAAATGTGTCCCTCGACCATTGTAAAATCTTTGGGTGGATTTCTTATGCACATATATCAGAAAGGATATAGGTTGTACGATCCCACTAACAAAGAATTCACACTTAGTAGGGATGTGGTGTTTGATGAAAATAATTCCTGGTTTGAAGATGATTGCAGGAAAATAAAGTTACCCTATGACTTGGAAAATCATTTTCAAACTCTGACTCAAGAAGAACCACAAATATTAGAAGATGTCAACTCAAAAGATGAAGAACAGATTGACTTCAAGACTTGGAAGTCCGAGGGCAAGACAAAGGTCGAACAATTGTAAGACATTCCATAGTCATCCAATCAAGCACTTAGAAGATCTCAAAGGAAGAGTAATGAAGCATTCTATATACATGACTAAAGATTCTATCTCAGAGGAGCCTTCTTCATTTGAAAAAAAGCAAATCAAAAGGAAGAATGGAGAGAAGGTATGCAGGAGGAAATTGAAGCACTTCAAGAAAACAATACTTGGGATTTGGCCCCCAAGAAACCAAGCATGAAGGTAATAGGATTCAGGTGGATTTACAAAGTAAAGAAGAATTTAGATGGTTCAATAAACATGTATAAATCAAGGCTAGTAGAAAAGGGGCTTGCTCAAACCCATGGAGTGGATTATGAGTAGATCTTCTCACATGTGGCTAAGATGCCAACAATCAGGGTTTTAGTAAGTATTTCTACTTCAACGAATTGGAACTTGTATCAATTAGATGTTAAAAATGCATTTCTTAATGGATGGATCTCTGAAGAATTCTACATGGCTCAACCACTAGGATATGAAGACAAGGACAAACCTGATGGAGAGTGTTAATCTCCAAAAGAACAAGCTGCTCTTGAAATTAGAGCACCTCTATATCAAGAGTAACTTAAAACTTTCACTAATTTAGAGGATCAATGATCAATTATCAAAATTTTGATCAAACTGTGAAGAAGATGACTACACAGAAAGTGTACTGCACATAATTCACTCATTGACTTATCAAATGTGTAAAGTTTTTTATAAAACTTTGCACAAGGTGTTGCCTATAGTTTGTGCACCTCCTCCAAGTTAAATCATTCCAAAAGACTTAGTAGATCTTGAGAAATGATCTCAACAAGTCACCTATGTCTAAAACTGTTCTTCTGAGAAGTCCATTCAGATACCTGTAACTTCTAACACTTGGTTCTCTCAAACTAGAACCCGTTTATGCAAATGCTTTTAGCCATAGATGGCTTACCTTCCAACTTAGATTTAGACTCCTGACTTGTACAAAACCTTAAACTTTGCACTAAGAAATGATCAAATCTTTGACCATCGAGATTGCACCTATTTCAGAAAACAGTGAACACTTCTTCACATATGAATGTTCCTACTCATAATTCTCACAGCCTGTTTACAGTTAGGCTCTCAAACTTTAACTATAGAATCATTAACTATGGAATTAGATGTCTACATAAGGACTCTTGAAATGATCAAACACAAAAGGAGAATACACATAAACATTGGGTGCAATTTTTCCTTCATTACTAGAGAACTCTACATCTGGATGAGAGAGCTAATCTTCACACTTCTCAAGTGTCTAATCACATCTAAATCTTCTCAATTCTTGTATTCTACACTCTCTCATATTTTCCCCAGTATTTTTCCTTGTATATATAGGTAATTATTTACAAGCTCGTGACTATACAAAAGTATAAGTGAACTATCTCTGCATTAATGTACATATGTATACACATCTTCATCTCCTGGATATGCACTTCCTCGATGCTTCATAACTTGATCTTTTCTTCAGTACTTGGCTTCAATTCTTCATCAAAACATCAATTGTTGATTGCCTTGCTCCAACAGCTCCCCCTCAATCATCAATTGAGGGGGAGCTCTTGGTCCATCCAAGCTCTTGGTTAACATAATAGCTATCTGATCTTTTGTTGAAGTATGTATTACTTCAATCTCTTTATCCATCACCTTCTCTCTTAGAAAGTGATACTAAATCTCAATGTGTTTAGTCGTGGCATGAAAAATAGGGTTAGCAGCTAAATACAATGAACTCATGTTATCTCCATGAATAGCAGGTGTACTCTGAATGATGTCAAAACTCTTCATTAGAGTCTTGAGCCATATCACTTCCTTTGCAGCTTCAACCATCCCTTTGTACTCAGCCTCTGTAGATGATAAAGCAACTGTGTGTTGCTTCTTTGAACACCAAGAGATTAACTTATCTCCCACATAACACAAGTATCCATATGTTGATCTCCTATCATCAGGATTACCTGCCCAATCTGTATCACTATATATCTTGATATTTGTATCTGATGTAAAACCATAATACAAACCTTCTTTGAGTGTACCCTTAATGTACCTCAACACTCTTTGTCCTGCAACCCAATGTTCTTTCCTAGGACAATGCATGAATTGAGACAATACTCCAACTGCATATGATAAGTCAGGCCTAGTTAATGTAGTATAGATCAGACTACCAACCAAACTTTGATATAACTTCATGTCCTTGAACTCTTCTCCTCCATATCTGCTCAATTTGTGATTCATCTCCATTGGAGTAGGCTCTACCCTGCAATCATTCATCTTAAACTTGATCAACAAGTTTTTCAAATACCTTTCTTGAGTTACATACATTCCATGTTGAGTGTATAAGATCTCCATGCCCAAGAAATATGACCAGTTTCCCAAGTCACTAACCTTGAACTCTTTTTCCATTTTCTTCTTTAGGTTTTGAATGCCTTTCTCATGTGTACCTGTAAGAATTATATCATCAACATATATGTACATGTAAATGAACCCATCATCACTTGCTTTGACAAGCAAGCTACTATCTCCTTTAGATACTTGAAAACCAACTTCTTTCAAGAACTTCACAAGTCTATAATTCCATGCCCTTGGGGCCTGCTTCAAACCATACAAAGCTCTCTTGAGCTTGCACACATGATCTGGATACCTTTCATCTCTGAATCCTTGTGGTTGCTCCATGAAAACATCATCTAAAATATAACCATTTAAAAAAGCATTCTTCACATCTAGTTGACATAACTTCCAACCTTTACATGCAGCAATGGCTATGAGTGTCTTGATGGTTGTCATCTTTGCCACATGACTATAGGTTTCATCATAATCTATACCATATGTCTGAGCAAACCCTTTCACAACAAGTCTAGCTTTATACCTAGACACACTTCCATCTGCAAACCTCTTTGTCTTGTAGACCCATTTACACCCAATGATCTTCTGACTATTTGGTTTAGGAACCAAATCCCATGTCTGATTCTCCATCAATGCATCATACTCTTTTTGCATAGCTTTCTCCCAATTTTCCTTACCTTTTGCCTCTTCATATGTAGAAGGGTCTTCATCTGCCTTTATCATATAGGCATAATCTTTGGTAGCCAAAAAAGAAGTGTCATAGCTATACCTTGTAGGTTGGCATTTGTTTCTTGATGACCTTCTGAGTTCTCCACTCCTTGAGGTTTGTGGTTCATCACATTTTGGATCAAACCTTGGCACTTCTTCAACTTCAACCTATACTTCATTGTTGTCCTCTTTATCAAATATCTGAACCTTTGATTTGCCTTTCTTTTGATTCACAACTTCTTCATCACCTGCATAAATATCGATTGTACCTGCATACCAAGTTGTCCTCCTTACCTTTTGCCTCTTCATATGTAGAAGGGTCTTCATCTGCCTTTATCATATAGGCATAATCTTTGGTAGCCAAAAAAGAAGTGTCATAGCTATACCTTGTAGGTTGGCATTTGTTTCTTGATGACCTTCTAAGTTCTCCACTCCTTGAGGTTTCTGGTTCATCACATTCTGGATCAAACCTTGGCACTTCTTCAACTTCAACCTGTACTTCATTGTTGTCTTCTTCATCAAATATCTGAACCTTTGATTTGCCTTTCTTTTGATTCACAACTTCTTCATCACCTGCATAAATATTGATTGTACCTGCATACCAAGTACCTTGCTCATCAAATGTAACATCTTTAGACACAATGAATTGCTTTGTGGATGGAGTCCACAACTTATAACCCATCTGCTTATCATCACATCCAATGAACACATATTTTACAGCTTTAGGCTCCTATTTATGTCTCAATTGTGATGGCACATATGCATATGCCAAACATCCAAATACTTTGCAATGATCTAAAGTAGGTCTCTTACCCCACCATGCCTCATATGGTTTCATACCCTGCAAAGCTTTACATGGTAATCTATTGACCAAATAAGTAGCTGTGTTTACAGCCTTAGCCCACAAATAATTTGGGCAATTTTTCTCCTTCATCATGGATCTTGCAAACTCAACAAGGGTTCTATTTCTCCTTTCTGCTACACCATTTTGTTGAGGAGAGTACTTGCAAGTAATTTCTCTTTTTATAGCTGCATTCCACAAGTAATCATTGAACTTATTAGAAAAATACTCTCCCCCTCCATCTGATCTTAGTCTCTTCAACTTATGACCTGTAATTCTCTCTACATACACATGATAATTTTTGAATGTATTGAATACCTCTGACTTATGTTTAATCACATAGATAGTGATCCATCTGGTAGCATCATCAACATAAATCACATAATACCTTGAACCATTGATACTAAAATGCTTTGATGGTCCCCACACATCTGTGTGTACCAACTCAAGCTTCTCTAAATACATAAAACCATTCTTGGAATAAGATTGCTTATGAGCCTTACCTAATTGACATCCTCACATCTGTATGTCATATGTTGACCTGCAACATTAGGCAATCCAAGCACTGAACCATTATTAACCATATTTTTAATACCTCTTTCATTGAAATGTCCAAGACTTTTGTGCCAAAGATCTAACTCAGAGATCTTATGTCCTCCATAGGTGAACAAAGCATGACCAACATTACCTTGAATTTTCAATGTGAACAATCTTCCTTCTTTCTTTCCTGAAACAATTTGTTTATACCCATTGCTAGGGTCTTCCACAAACACTCCTTCATTAGTGAACCTAACTTCATAACCTTTTTCAACAATTTGTCCTACACTTATCAAATTCTTTGGAATTGTAGGAACATACAAAACATTACTCAAGAGAGTACTTCCATCCTTGGCCTTCACTGATCCAATTGACTTCACATTGTGCTTGTATTGTCACCTGTTTGAACTACATGATTAGTTACCTTATTCTCCAAATCAGTCATCAAAGCTATGTTACCACTCAGGTGATTGCTACACCCTGAGTCAATGTAGAAGACTCTTTGGTCTTCATTTTGCCTTTCACAAGTTGCATTCATTATCAATGTTGAATCCTCCTTCTGATCTGAAGCATAATTGTAGTAGGTATTGTTGTATTGTTGACTTTGGAATCCTCTACATGCATTTCTTCCAAAGTAACCTCTACTACCTCTGCCTCTGAAATTACCTCTTTGATTTCTGCCACCTCTTCCTCTTGAATTAAAATTCTGATTATATCCACCATTATTCTGAGTATTATGCCAACAATCATTAGCTAAGTGATTTGTCTTACCACAAATCCAGCAAGCTTTGACTCCATCTTTATTACTCCTGCCTCTTCCTCTACCTTTGCCACCTCCTCTTCCTTTTAGGAAGTTAGCTTGGCTAGTTGTACCTTCATCTTCATTTACTTATTGCTTCCCTTTGCTATTCTTCTTCTTATCCTTTGAATACATTGCTTGACCTGCACTTTTATCACCTTCACCTTTGACATCCTTCTGAAATGTTAACATGTGTCCTAGGTTCTCTCTATCCAACTTCTCTATTTGAAGAGAATCTCCCATCCTTTCTTCACCTGTGTATTAAATCCTTCTAGCTTTATGAGGAATAAGGTTACCTTTACTTTGAATGATGTTCCCTTTGTCTTCCTTGATGTCGTATGGCCTCCCTCTCAAGCTTTGCTCTCACGCTTTCACCTTTTGAACCTTCAGATGTTGAATTCTTTATGACTGCAGTAGTCGAGGTCCTCCTTTCTTCAATTTTGATACTTCCTGCTTTGATACCACTGATGGAGAGTGTTAATCTCCAAAAGAACAAGCTACTCTTGAAATTAAAGCACCTCTATGTCAAGAATAACTTAAAAATTTCACTAATTTAGAGGATCAATGATCAATTATCAAAATTTCAATCAAACTGTGAAGAAGATGACTACACAGAAAGTCTACTGCACATAATTCACTCATTGACTTATCAAATGTGTAAAGTTTTTGATAAACTTTGCATAAGGTGTTGTCTATAGTTTGCGCACCTCCTCCAAGTTAAATCATTCCAAAAGACTCAGTAGATCTTGAGAAATGATCTCAACAAGTCACCTATGTCTAAACTATTCTTCACAGGAGTCGATTCAGGCACCTATAACTTCTAACACTTGGTTCTCTCAAATTAGAACCCGTTTATGCAAATGCTTTTAGCCATAGATGGCTTACCTTCCAACTTAGATTTAGACTCCTCACTTGTACAAAACTTTAAACTATGCACTGAGAAATGATCAAATCTTTGACCATCGAGATTGCGCCTGTTTCAGAAAACAGTGAACACTTCTTCACATATGAATGTTCCTACTCATAAATCTCACAACCTATTTTTAATTAGGCTCTCAAACTTTAACCTTAGACTCATTAACTATGGAATTAGATGTCTACAAGAGGATTCTTGAAATGATCAAGCACAGAAGGAGAATACACAGAAACATCGGATGCAATTTTTCCTTCATTACTAGAAAACTTTACATCTGGATGAGAGAGCTAATGTTCACACTTCTCAAGTGTCTAATCACATCTAAATCTTCTCAATTCTTGTATTCTACACTTTCTCATATTTGCCCCGACATTTTTCCTTGTATATATAGGCAAATATTTACAAGCTCCTGACTATACAAAAGTATAAGTGAACTATCTTTGAATTAATGTACATATGTATAAACATCTTCATCTTCTGGATATGCACTTCCTTCATGCTTCATAACTTGATCTTTTCTTCATTCCTTGGCTTCAATTCTTCATCAAAACATCAATTGTGGATTGGCATGCTCCAACAAAACCAGAATATGTATGCAAATTAAGGAAAACACTTTATGGTTTAAAGAAAGCTCTTAGAGCTTGGAACCATAGGCTTGTCATATATTTTTAGGATCAATGTTTTGTTGTTAACAAAGTGGATTCTTCTTTGTTCATTAAGAAGACTAACTCAGAAGTTATTTATCTATGTGTTTATGTGGATGACATTATCATTACAGGGAATGATGTAAATGGCATCAAGCAAATCAAAGCTTAGATGATGGAAGAGTTAAAAATTAGTGATCTTGGTCTGTTAACATACTTTCTTGGATTAGAACTTGTATATTCGGATTCTGGTGTCTTTATTACTCATAGGAAGTACATTCATGATATGTTCGTTAAATTCAAGATGTAGAACACTAAAGTTGCAGGCACACCCATGGAACTCAATCACAAACTTAGTTCTCATTAGGGAGAACTACTTGAACATATTATAGGTTATCAAAGGCTTTTTGGGAGTCTTAATTATGCAACCCTAACAAGAGTGGACATATGCTATGGAGTAAGTACATTAAGCCAATTTATGCATACACAAGAAAACCTCACATGGAAGCTACCAAGAGGATCTTAAAGTATCTAAAGGGTACCATAAATGAAGGGCCATTTTATCCATTCACATCAGATTTGAATATCAAGCTATACTCTAATGCAAATTGGGCTGGCTCAAAAGATGATAGGAGGAGCACTTCTGGCTACTTATCTTTTGCAGGTTCAAAGCTAATTTCATGGTCATCAAAGAAACTCACAAAGTAAACTAACATAGAATCTTCTCGCACCTTGTGGATAGGATTCCACTATATGGATTGAAAATCTCTATATGCGTAGTCTTTCAGGCTAGCATTAGTTGTTAGCCCTAAGTTTTGCAAGAACAAAGAGTTGGTACCAACAATCTTGTACCTTTTTGTCGCATGAATGGTCTGCCTAGTATCATCTCGTACACATGATTCTTACCAAACTCACATATGGAAAATGTATGCTCAAACTCTACACCACACATAATGAAAGTTATCCTTCTAGAAATCCTAATGGATGTTCAATATGGCCATCAACCATTTGAAGTTTCTTCCATGTATGGTGTAATGTCAGTTTACCCCATGGGATCCATAAAGATAGGGTAGCAATGGCAAACACATATGCTTGAATCTAGGATAGCCTTGGTCATGTGACCTTAGTAATAAAAAAGGCAACACATATGTGTGAGTTGATCATTATTTAACAATTAAAAGTGTTCATCCATGAGAGGCAATCAATGATGACTTAGTAAACACCTACTTTTTCAATGTAGAGAACATGCCAAAATGTGATGAGCCAGTTATGTTCATCCTATCTTATTAGCCAATCATCCCTATGTGGAGTTCACTCAAGAGGAGGTCATGAAAGCCAAGAGCTTTCACATCAATGATGGTTGCTTATACCATAGAGGCTCTAATGGGATCCTTTCCTATTGCACGTCAAAAGCATTAGGGAAAAAGATGAACCCTGCATGGACCTTTTGGATTAAGGAGTGATTAGTGATGGACCAATGAGAGGAGGGTGGTGGACACAATCTATAGCCTA
Source organism: Ceratopteris richardii (assembly GCA_020310875.1). Lineage (NCBI taxonomy): Eukaryota > Viridiplantae > Streptophyta > Polypodiopsida > Polypodiales > Pteridaceae > Ceratopteris > Ceratopteris richardii. The sequence continues at coordinate 120,261,972 of CM035421.1, forward strand.
TAAATCACTAGGCTGAAGGGCGATGAGAGGACATGATTCCCCTATGTTCAGGTTTTGCCTCTAGAGAGAGAAAGGAATCTCGTAACTTACCTGGGCCCAAAAATTCAAAATTTTCAAAAAGTTATAAAACTCATCATAACACCATTTAATGGTCCCTCAACCACTTTTTAGGATCAAAAGTTCTATTTTTGAGTTCTAAATCAAAATCCGTGCATGAACTGAACTGAAAAAAGTGACTTTTTAAAAAATAACTCAAAATGCAACTTTCTCCCTCCAAAACCTCACATTTTCATACCCAGGTCCCAAAAAGTCATCTCTTTCCACTACTTTCTCTCCCTAGCACACCATTGCAGCTCCTTCATCTCCATTTCTTTCTCTGTGCATCATCTTCTTTGAATTCCTACTGTCACTTCCATAGCTTGAACTCCAATGGAGAAACCTAAATCTCATAGACGTCCAAAAGATGAGGTTATCGCGATAAAATGTCACATTATCAAGGCTACATAAGGAATTTGGTTAGGACACGAGTTCTGCAAAGGTGCATGGGTGTACATGCAACCCTCTAGTGTTGGTCCTCACTGTGTAAGAGATCGTGGAAACTTGGATCTTCATTGGAAAGGGAAGTTATTAGGCTTCAAAAAGCTCAAAAATGGTGAAACTGTTGCCATTGTACAACATGTTTTCACAATGTCAAGCATGAAATTGGAAAACTCAAACAAAATGAGATATCCTATCAACTGTAAGTATTACTCATTGACTTTTATCCAAATTTCATAATATACCTAGCTAAGTTGTGTAGTTTTTTGTTGTATACATATTTCCTTCTACCTTGGTGGAAGAACAACCACTTCATAGTCTTACAAGTACTTTCCAAGCATTGCATGCAGATGTTGGGTCGATAGTCTTTCCACAAGCCCATGCTGCTCAACTATTGTTGGGAGATTTGACAACTCCCTATGCAACTAGAAGCAAAATGTGACCTCCCAAGGTACACTCAACTGGACACTATTCTAGTGCTCTAATTATTTCTCAGAGATGAAATGGCAATGTCTGTAAGTCAGGCTACTTTGCCAACACTCTCACAGACTTGTGCAGAGACACACCTTCACTCCAGATACAATAACTCAGAGAATATGCAAAGACAGATCCTGAGATTTGAACCAGAATTAGAGGACTATATTAGCTAACCAACAAGAGTAAAATCATAGCAAATGCATTTCTACAATAGGAGAAACAATGGATACAACTTAGAGAAATAGAGACTAGTCACTGCTAGCATAGACAATGAGATATCCTAACCTAAACTTGGGATGGAAGCAAGAAGGGGGCTTTCTTAAGCTAGGGGGTTGCTTGCTGGAGTTCCAACACTCTAAGAACACTCCAATACACAAAAGAAACACACGGGATCACTAAAAAAGTCGTGATCCAAGCCTATTTTAAATAGAGCAAGTAGACTCCTACAATCTAGGAACCTCTTTTCCTAAGATTGCTCCTCTCTAAGTTAGAGGAATTGATTGGAATGATTTGGGGAGTTGTTGAGTGATTCCTTTTGGGGAAATCTCGTGACTTGAGGCCTTCATACATTGGTCCACTTGTACAAATTAGTTTGCTCACAAATTTGTACTTTGAAGCTTGATTTTTTAACACTCCCCCTCAAACTTCAATCTTCATCTTCATCCAAGGTCCTTCACGCTAATGCCTTGCTTGAACTTCATGAGCTTTGTGCCATCCAATGCCTTTGTAAACATATCAGCAACTTGGTCTTTTGTACCTATATGAATCACTAAAATCTACTTTGTCAATACCTTTTCCCTTATAAAGTGGCAAATGCACTTCATTGTGCTTGGTTCTTGCATGGAAAACAGGGTTTGAAGCGAGGTGTATGCTACTCAAGTTATCACAATAGATAGGATATGTATCAACCTACAAATTCAAGTCCATAAACAACTTCTTAAGCCACATAAGTTCACATGTGACTTGTGCAAGTGTTCTATACTCAGCCTCTGTAGATGATAAAGCATCTGTCGATTGCTTCTTTGACATCCAAGATATAACTTTGCTTCCAAGCATCACTAGATAACCACTAGTGCTTCTTCTATCTTCTTTGGATCCGGCCCAATCCGCATCAGAGTATGCCTTGACCTGCAAATCATCATCATATGCATAGCATAATCCTTCATTTATAGTACCCTTTAAGTACCTAAGCATTCTTCTTGCTGCGAACAAGTGAGTAGTCCTTGGACTATGCATAAATTGTGACAAGACGCCTACTCCATAAGCTATATCGGGTCTTGTGATGGTTGCATAATTAAGCGATCCAACAATAGACCTATACAAAGTGTAATCTTCAAGAGGATCACCATCACTAGAGCTCAACTTCAAATTAACCTCCATTGGATTGGAGATTGGCTTGCAATTTATCATTCCAAACTTTTCAAGTACATCTACAATGTACTTCCTTTGCATCAACATGATTTCATCTTGTTTGTAAACAACTTCAATGCCAAGAAAGTACCTCAATTCCCCAAGATCTGAGATCTTAAATTCTTTACCTAGCTTGGATTTGATGTCTTCAATTCCCTTTATGTCATTACGTGTGATAATAAGATCATCAACATAAACACAAATGTAGGCAGCTAGTTCACCTCTTTGCTTCATGAAGAGAGAGTGATCTGCATCACTTTGTTTGTATCCACACTTGATAAGATATTCCACCAATCTATGATTCCAGGCCCTTGGTGCTTGTTTTAGGCCATAAAGAGCCTTTTTCAACCTGCAAACATGTGTAGGAAATTTACTACTTACAAAACCTTTTGGTTGCTCCATATACACTTCTTCTTCCAAGTCTCCATTGAGGAATGCATTCTTGATGTCCAATTGTTATAATTTCCATCCTTTGGTGGTTGCCATAGCTATTAAGGTTCTGATGGTGCTCATTTTAGCCACAGGGCTGAAAGTTTCTTCAAAATCCACTCCATATGTTTGTGCAAATCCTTTTGCAACAAGCCTTGCTTTGTACCTAGAGATTGTCCCATCCACTTTCCTCTTTACCTTGTAGACCCACTTGCTTCCTATCACTTTCAAGCCATCCTTCTTGGGCACAAGACTCCAAGTCTTGTTTTCTTCAAGAGCTTCAATCTCTTCCTTCATAGCTTCCTTCCATTCTTTATACCTATTTGCTTGTTCAAAACATGTAGGTTCACGATCTTCTACAACTTTATTCATATAAGCATAATGAGTTGCCATAAATGAATCATATGTGAGCCTATCTACTGGATACCTTGGTCTTAAGGACTTCCTCTCTTCACCTTTTGGAGGTATGAACCTTCTATTTCTTGGTTTATGCTTTGGTACATGTGAAGATTCTCCATGGTCTTCACCGCTCACTTCAACTCCATCATCGTCTAGCTCCACAAGCTTTGCTCTCCCTTTTGTTGAATGACTTGATGCTGAATTTCCTCTTGCTCCCCCTTTCCAAGGTGATGAAATCTGATCTTCATCCTCTGAACTTGAGCTTTGATGACCACTTAGTTCAATACTTGTTTGTCTTTGAGTTTCTTCATGCCTAGATCCATCATCTTCATGTTCCTGCAAATACTCTACCTTCTTGTACCATGGAAGTAGCTCATCAAAAGCTACATCTCTTGATACTTTGAGCTCCTTTGTATTTGGATTAAAGCACCTAAAAGCCTTTTGATCATTTGCATAGCCAATGAAGACACACTTTTCTGACTTTGCTTGCAACTTATGCCTTAGCTCACCGGGAACATGAACATAGCATGTACAACCAAATATTTTGAGGTGGGAGAGGTTTGGCTTCTTACCATACCAAGCTTGATAAGGTGTTGAGGTGTGTATTCCTGAAGTTGGAGCCCTATTCATGAGGTATATGGCTGTATTGGCTGCATCACTCCAAAAATGGTTGGGCATATTCATTTCATTCAACATTGTCCTAGCTATCTCTGCAATGTACTTGTTCTTCTTTTCTGCAACCCCATTTTGTTGAGGTGTATACCTGCATGTTACTTGCCTTTTAATGCCTTGCTCCCAAAGAAAATCTGAAAATTCATTTGAGAAGTACTCTCCCCCTCCATCAGACCTTAACTTCTTTATGTAGTTACCTATCTCCTTCTCAACCATAGCTTTGAACATTTTAAAGCATTGAAACACATCTGATTTTTGCTTTATGAAATAGATCCAAACCATGCGAGTAAAATCATCTATAAAAGTCACAAAATACATATTCGCTCCTAGGGATGGCTCCTTGGTTGGTCCCCATACATCTGTGTGAACCAATTCAAGTGGATGTTGACTGATGTATCCGCTCTTCTTGAAGGGAAGTCTTGATTGCTTACCCATCTGACAAGCTTCACATAAGTTCTTCATTCCTTGACCTTGAAAACTTGGTAGACCTTCTACTAGCCTCTTTTGCTGCATCTCCTTCATCCTTTGAATGTTGATGTGGCCAATTCTTTTGTGCCACAAGTCCAACTCCGCAATCTGCTTATTACCAAACGTAAAGTATACATGATGTGAAGGATTTGGTTTTACCTCTAATGTAAACAATCTTCCTTGCTTCTTTCCTCTTGCAACCAGCTTGTAGCCTTGTTTTGGGTTCTCCAGAAAGCATCCTCCTTTGTTGAATCTCACTTGGTAGCCTCTGTCCACCATTTCTCCCACAGATACCAAGTTCTTGGTGATTGTAGGTACATGAAGCACATCTTTGAGACACCTTCCTTGCTCTTTGTCATCCAAAACCACATCACCTATGTGTGTGATCTCATGGGCTGTATCATCCCCTATCTCCACATGCCCTTTACCACTTGGAGCATGTAGATTAGTGAACAAAGTTTGGTCGCAACTCATATGGTTGCTGCAACTGCTATCGATATACCATGTAGTATCTACATTGTTTGAGCTTCCATACATATGCATCATAAGGAGATTTTCATTCTCAGAGCTAGTGGATGCATAATTACCTTGCCCTTTGTATATTGAGGCTTTGTTGTAACTCCTTTGGTTGCTCCCTTGATAGCAATCCCTTGCATAATGTCCATGTCGTCCACATATGTAGCATCCTTGACCATCTTGGCTTCTTGATTGTTGATGTCTTCCTCCTCTTCCTCTTGTCCTTCCTCTTCCTTTATATGAAGAGCCTTCTTGGTCATGTCCTTGATTGCTTTGTCTTCCTCAAAATCTTCCTCTTCCCCTACTTTGGTTGCCTCTTTATGCTTTGCCCCTTGAGTTTCCTGCATAAAACACTTGGGCATCCTTGCCCTTTGATGAACCTCCATTTATATTCATTTCTTCGGTTACCATAAGAGAAACTAGTTGCTCAAAATCTGGAAGTGTGTCCCTTACATAAACTGAAGTGGTGAATGGTTTCCACTTTTCATCATCCCTCAAACCATTGAGGGTATACGCCACTAGATCATCATCATCTATGCGGTTGCCAATAGATCCCAATGCATATGAAAGTTCCTTGACGTTGAGAATGAAGTCGTTGATGCTACTCCCTGAGGCCTTCTTTAGATTGTTTAACTCATTTTTAAGTTGAATCTTCCTTGCTTTAGTACTAGTAGAGTAGAGCCTCTCCAAAGTTTCCCAAACTCTCATGCTTGAGTCTAGGTCTTGAATGTGCCCTATCATACTATTGCTAATGTGTTGTGAAAGAATGAAAATAACTCTTTTGTCACGCTCATTCCATTCCCTAAGTGCTCTCAGCTGGTCATTGGTTGGATTATCCCCCAACCTAGGTCTTGGATTAGTCCCACTGATCAAACCCCAAAGACCCTTGCCCATGAGATAGTTTGACATCCTAAACTTCCAAGGTTGATAGTTGCCTTTGTCAAGTTTCTCTATTTGAGTGTTGAACTTAGCCATATCGTGCTTTCCCTAAGGTTTGGAACTCTTCCAATACCTCCTTGGTGCTAGTGATGCAAAAGTAAATTGATGTTACCTCCAAGATTAGATCTCCTTTTATAAACTCCAAGTATGCTTCACTTGACGAGGATCGAGTGCTCCCCCTTGATGAAAATCTTTGTCCAGCTTCCTTTGATGAAGAAACCTTTTAAACCCCAGCTCAAATAGCTCTTTTGCTTTGTAATGGATGCCCTACAAGCACTGCCAAATGCTCTGATACCACTGTTGGGAGATTTGACAACTCCCTATGCAACTAGAAGCAAAATGTGACCTCCCAAGGTACACTCAACTGGACACTGTTCTAGTGTTCTGGTTATTTCTCAGAGATGGACATTGTTCTAGTGTTCTGGTTTTGATACTTGAAACATGGTACTTCATTGTACATTAGATTCTATTATGATCGTTGGATGTGTAAACTTGGTGAATGGATACCATTACAAAGTTTTGAGGGTTTTTTAATTTCATTTGAAATTAAGATAAATCTACCCAACAACGAAATGGAAGTTATTTCAATAAATCATCATTGGACTCTTGCCAACGTGAGAGAACATCTAGTAATCATGGGATTTGAGGATCTCGATCAATCAAAGTTCAAAATACAAGGGCATAAGGTAAATAGCATATGGTATTTTTTCTTTTGTTTATACAAATTCTTATACTCAAATATGTTCATTTAAAGTTTTCTATTTGACTGCAGATTGGTAAGAGGTTGGAGGATAAAATTAAAGTCCTTCGTGAATGGAGTGTGGATGGAACTCAACTTTCATTGTCGTAGGTCAAGAACTATTTGAGTGCTAGAGTGTACACACAACCTATGTTCCATTTATAATCCTTCGTCTGCAACAATGTATTTAACATGCAAGACATGTAGCATGTAAAATGTTTTGTCAAAGAAATCATTACAATCCACAAAGAATTTCTTGGTGGTGTTGAGGACAAACTACGTGAGCAATCAAGCATGGAGGAGGCCCCCCCTTCAAATCTCAACCCCTCTGAGCCCACATTACCAGAGGTGGAACTTGAATATCTCTCCATCATCGTTGTGGATGGAGAGGAATTTATTTTTCTTCATGACATTGAGAAGGCATTCGGTCTACCTCTAGACGAATGCTTGAGTATTTTCTCCACAATGTCAGATGTTCCGCTTGACAACACATCTGACATACTTGAAAAGAAGGCAATCCCACTTGGGGATTCTGTGGCAGACACCATAGCAATGGTGTGTGCTGATATTTTAAAAGATGACAACAATTATACTATGGAGGAGGAGTTTAGTGTAGCACGAGAGAGGATAATGAAGCAAAAAATTTCTACATCCCCTGTAGCAAAGCAGAGTGACATGGCCCACTCTAGCATTGATCTTGATGCCCCTGGAAGAGGGGAGGAAGAAGACAAGCTTCATGATGTAAGTGGTAATTAAATTAAATAAATGGATAATTTAAGTTAACATTGTAAGAGCTTGAATTCTCATTTTTTCTTAACAGGAAGCAATTGAGCTCGACAAGTTCGCAACAAGATCTGGTGGGGATCAAGCTTCTCATAGGAGTAGTTCATCCTTGGCAAGCTACATCGAAAAGTTGCCAAAGGATGATTTTGTTATCATACATAAAGACTACAGTCTGGATGGGCACTTCATGACTTGGTGCTTGAAGGCCCTTAGCAAAATTTTGTGTTTATGTACAATTACCCAAGGCGCTAATTGTGTCATTTTGGTTAGGAAATCCTTACTTGTAACTACATTAGGACTTAATTTTAGAGGAAAAGTACTAGGTTAAATAGGTATCGCCATGGGTCTAGGAATGCAAGACCCCCATGTAATATATCAAGATCTATATTGACTTACCAGCTGGCTCAATCTCTCTAAAGGAGAAAGAAAGTTGTAGAGAAATTGAAGGCAACTGAGAAATGATGTAAATGTTTTGATAATACAAACTTTAGTTTTTTCTTATTTGTCTAGTCCTGTGTATGAAATGTGCTTAATAAATTGAACCTATATTCTCTCCACAAATTGTATCTAATTTTAAGTCTTTTTATTGTGTCTATGGTCTGTATGTATCCTAAAATGCATAAAAAAAAAGGCCAAAAAAGCCCCAGCCACAGAAATGCGGGAATCAGCCCTGCAAAACTTTTGCAGGGCTGATTCCCGCGTTTCTATGGCTAGGGCTTTTTTGGCCTTTTCTAGTGTTTTTGGGGGCTCCAATGTATGGGAAAGTATGTTATTGTTCATTTTCTCTTGGTTATGGTAGCATCAAGTTTACAGTGAAGTTAGAGCAAGGACAAAGATTACCTGCAAGCTGAATCCTGCGTTTCTGTGGCTGGGGGTTTTTTGGCATGATTAGGTACATATCTAGTCACAAAATAATAGGCAAATACATGCATGTTCAAGTCATTCCATATATAACTGAATGAAAGAAAACTTAGTTGCATACAATTATGCTGGGGAGTCAAAGATAAAGAGTGAGAGAGAGAAAAAAAGACACAAAGAATATAGGTTAAAACAAAATTTTCTATGATCCATTGTATTGCATCGCAAAGTAGGCCTATCAAAGGGTACAATATACACATTTCATGGGTTATTTCCTCTAATTCTTCTTACTAGCTGAATGTCCTTCAGTTGTATGGTTACTCTCTTGGCATGGATAGCACACAGGTTAGAGTCCTCAAGCATGGAGATGAGGTAGGCCTCAACTGCCTCTTGAAGTGCTTCAAGTGCTATCCCTTGTATTCGTAGACCTACACGGTAGCTTTGTAGTTCCTCTTTTACTACCCTTGCAAAAGCTCTTCGTGGTATGAGTAGCTCAATGGACTTTTGGTAGTGTCATATCTATGCAAAAGCCCTGTAGTGCCTCCTTTGTCTTTGTGGAGCTCTTGCGTTGGGAGGTATGTTTGGCTCTCATTGAGGACTACATCATGGTTGATAGTTTTTTTTCACCGATGTACACGATGTGAGGGTCCAGCTTCATCTTGCACATTTTGTTGTCGATGTGGTTGTTGACTTTGCTCTCTTTCCTCCTCGTTGGTATTTGCCCTTGTCCTTGTGGAAGTGTCTTGCCTCCATGTGTCACCCTATGGCTCGTTGGAATTTGCATATCATTCCATGGTGGTTGATTGCTACTTTTGTCGTTCGGGGATGACTCCTCTTCGCTCTCTGATACAACCCTTCGCACATATGTGCTCTGGGAACCACTTCGTGGTCTTTGGGGGGGTTGCAACCATGGTGGGCATTGTGTCCCTAGATGAGGGCTAGGAAAGAAGACGCGATCTTTCCTTGCAGTTTGCTTGGTGCGTGCCATTCTCTTGAGTTGCAAAAAGTGTGAAATGAAGTGAGTTCTCTCTATTTATAGAGTTTTTTTAAAGACTATTTTTTCACACTAGAATGGACAAAACTTGTTTAAAACCATATAGAATATTATAATATAAATAATAACACATTGAAACCAAGATTAGAATAATCATTGGTTTTACCACATAATGGGAAATAATGAATTCACTTTACTTCCAAGCTGAGCCTTCTCCTTGTCTCCTAGCACGCCACAGAGCATGATGAAGAGGACCTAATGATGACTTCCATTTCTCACTGGCAATGTTGTCTTGCATCGTTCTTGCAAGTTTTGCCAATTTTGAATCCCTAAGTCGTTCCACAAAAAACTTTCTCTAGAATGTAGTGCAGTAAAACCAATTAAACATCTCCTCCATCTAGTTTGATTGCATTGGACCACGACCATGTCGGGTGTTTTTGAAGTAGACACCCCTCGCTTTGTAGTGTGACTTTTCCATTCCTTGGGTACTGAAAATCTCTAATGACCCATATCAATGCATGAAATAAGCTCCATATGCAAACAAAATATGCTAAAAATTGTTAAGTACATTGGAAAAAGGTAAGTGCAATGAACACTTGTAGAAGAACATTACACTTACAATGTAGTGTGTTATATTGCTCTCTCCCCAAGATTGAATGAAACACTTGGTGAACTCCACTAATGTTTCTTGAAACATTTGACGTTGAATAGCACTAGACCTAGTCAGACCCATTAAGCCTACCAACTTATCAAAGCTCGACCAAACTTTCTTTCTCTTATTACAAAGATCAATATGAGAGTCATTGTCTATTGTGATCATGCATAGGTCTTTCCATAGCTCATAATGTTCATTATTTTGAGTGCTAGTACCTCTTCTAAAAAAATTTCTTGCTTTATTCCCTGTCATTGACACTTGTTGCAAACTATCTTGAGATTCTCCAACTTTCTTAACAACTAGGGTTACATATCCACCATGATAACCAATTGAATTAAGAAGTTCCTCCAATTTCTTTATAGCTTGAATACATTTATCAACTAGCTTCATGGAAAATGCATATTCTATATGGAACTTCAAGAGTCTATCGAAAATTCTCAGGAAGGCATGCAAGGTGCAAAAGTGGACATTGACTAAAGGGAATGGAATAATGGGATTCCAATCCTTATCTGACATGTCACGATTAGGTGCGCCTAACATGGGAGACCTCATTAAAGGTATATCCCATTCAGTAGATGGAGTTGCATCTGTGTCATCAGCTAAATCATCTATGTTGTTTTGTTTTCTCTTTGTTCGTTTATAACCTCGTGTGCAATATGGACAAGGATAGAGAGTAGATGCAACCTTGTTTGCACCCTAACATGCATTTGATAGTCTTTAAGTCTCCACCTAATTGCCACTCTACTTCAAAATCACTGAGGCTTTCTACAATGATTTTGGCACCATGAATTTGAGAAGTTATCACCTCTGTGATCCATGGGGTTGTACTGAAAATCCATTTAAGAACATCATTGGATTGTTTAGGTACTTCAATAGCATGTAACCACCATATATCTTTCTCAGATTGGACACTATATGTAAAGTGATGGGTAGATTCTTCACTATCATCAATAATGGCATGGGCCATAGCTTCGTTCATGAGTGTCACACTAAGTCTCTCCATACGTCCTCCCTTTATGATTTGACATTCGTCTAGCTTCAATACAAACTTGAGTTTGGAACCACAATCTACATCAAATAACAAACATTATATTATTAAAAATACTATGAATGTCATTATCAAAACAATGGATATACCTTGAATTGTGGATTTGTAAAATTTAACCGTTTCCTTTTGAAGCCTCTCCAAATTGACAAATATGTTGTTGTACTTTGTGTAGATGAATCCCTTTCTAGATGTGTTTTTCAACTCTTTCTTTGATGTAGATGAATGATAAATAGATGCAGGCATAACATCTTCTATATGCAGGTAATTGCCCTCGTGGTCATCTTCTTCTTCAGGATACCTTGTAAGGGCATGGAAAAATGCTTTGGAAAATACCTTTGTTTTGCAGAGCCTGCTTCAAAAGATTGTACAATGTAGTGTATGCTCTAGTACTAACACCTGCTTCATCACATATCATCTGTACCTCACTAGGACTAATAATATCTTCTAAGTTGCCTGCAAAATCTTTAATCACTTGGGTTTTGATGTGATTTCCTATTGGTAAATCGAAAATCATAAGCACATGTTTGTTGCTAAGACAAGAATTCAGAAACTTCAATTGATCCTCCATTGTTGAGGAAGCACTCGTATCTTCAATAAATGACCCGCACAATAAGAAACTCAATGTAAAAGTCTTTTAACATAAATAAACAAGCGAAACACATACCTAAGTGCATAAACACGTCGTTTCCGTGCTCCACCACCAGTTGAAAGAGCTTGAAAGGATGATAATGGTCGTTTCCTATATCTCATCCCGAAAGGAGTCTCTTTTAGTTGTGTAAGATTGACTTTTAACTTTGTAATTGTGCTTTCCTTTTCTTCCACATCTTGTTGTGAGTCTATTATTGTGCTCATCCAAAGATTTGATAGCACTTTCTAAAGTGTGTATAGCACTCTCTAAACTGTGTATCTTGAAATGGTTGTGATGACATTGTTGCATCCAATAATTTGCTATAGATGTAGAATGGTTAGACAATCGCTTGCAATATCCTAGCAGTCCATCTTCACCGCTACCAAGGAATTGTAGAAATGTGGAGATACTATGGAATCTAAGATGAACATTAGCCATTGGATCTAAGGGATACAAAGCACCATTGACCCAAAGATCAATATTCTTCTCTCCAGCTGCACGTCGTTCATTTTGAGAATCTATGTCATTGCTACCTGGTGCAAATTCTGTTGGAACACGAACATGTACACTCTTTGTGTGAGGAGCACGCGTTGGTGCTGGTGTCATGTTAGTAATACATGTGAGCACCATGATGTTCCAAAACTCTAGCACCGAATGGGAAGAAGCACAGAGATGGGTGGAATGGCTAGTACAATAGCTATGTGCAAGAAAAAAAGTGTGTTTTGGTATGTGGGTAGGTCAAAATGACTTTTTTCAGTGTCTTAGAGGGAAAATGAGCTTTTTTTCAAAAATTCATGTTTTGGGGCAACCAAAGTTACGAGTTTGATGATGTGGCACTTAACTTTTGGAGGGATTTTGAAAAGTATGTTTTTTAAAGTATTTTTTATAAAAACAAGACTGAAAAAAATTAAGTTCTGACATATACATAAAAGTATGGGCCATTTTGAATAAAGAATAGCTGAAAAAAAACTTTTTCAAAAAAGTCACTTTTTTATTCATAAAAATGGACGGATTTGATGAGGTGGAAAGTGGTTTTTCTCTCTCTCTCTCTATGTGTAGAAGAGAGAGAAGATCCTAGCTCAACCTAAAAAAAAGCCCTACTTCAGCCTACCAAAAAGTGCTCTACTAAATGCACTTTGTCCCCTTAACAAAGTACAAGATTAAGCTTAATCCCAAAAAATTAGGAATCCTTACAAGGCCCATGCAGAGTTCACTTTTTTTCCTAATGGATGAGCATTAAATGCTAGTATTCAAGGCTTATGTGGATGCTTTTGGGAGGCATATTGCTAAATCAAGGATTTTGCAAAACATGAAAAGAAATCAAATCTATTGGCCACATATGGAAAGAATAGTACATGACTATGTTAGTACTTATTCTACCTTCCAAATCATTCCTATCACTGAGCATGCTACCCTATACTATGTATTTGCATGTCTATCATGGAGCAAGAACATAGTGGGTTACCTAAAATCTAGCATTAATCATAAAGATATGACCATATCAAAACAAAGAGCTCTATAAGAAGAGAGTGGAGAATATGGTCTTATTGGAAATATGTTATACAAGCGGGTCTATCTATTCATGAATATGATTAATTTTCACTATTGGAGTCTGTACACTCAGGTATTGGGGATGGACATTTCTTAGTAGACTAGACAATTCAAATGATTCTATTTATTTGTTTGTGGTGGTCCATCTTATGTGTGGATGCTCAAACATTTGTGATTAGGTATGATACTTTCCAAAGGTAAAAATATCCTTTCAACAAACATCAAATTCATTTAAGGCCAATGATGGCATGAAGTGCTTTTGCAAAATGGGGCATAGACTTTATTGGTCTTATTAGCCCACCTACCAAAGGACGTCATATTGAGTACATAATTAGCAATAGATTTATCTTACAAAATGGGTCGAGGCATGGGCTACAAAGTTTGATGCTCAAACCACTAAAAAAAATATTTTAAAATTTTTACATGATTTGGCCTCCCCATTGAAATAACAAGTGACTATGGTACTCACTTTTCCAATGAAATCACATAGAATTTATTAAAAGAACTCTTGGTTGTTGGCAAAAATTCAGCTTCATGTCATCCAGAAGAAAATTTTCAAGCTAAGATCTCCAACAAAGTGTTATGCACAATTTTGGCAAAATTAGTGAACTCAAGAGGCTCAAATTTGGATGAGAAACTGCACCATGCAGTTTGAGCTCATCATGTTTCTTATCATACTATGCTAGAATCTAATCCTTTTAACCTATTATATGGAAAACATGTTATTTTTCCTATTGAATTTCTTGTAATGACTCTCAAAATAGCTAAGAATATGAATGGAATGGTCATGAGTTATCTACATTGGTAGATGAACTTGATGTTATATAAGAGACATACCTTTGGGTTCTAATGGGCATCTATATGCACAAGAAACTACAGAAATCTTATTTTGATGCCAATATCAAGGATAATAAGCTTTAGTAAGGTGATCGAGTACATTGTACACATTGAAATGGCATTTTAAGAAGCTGCAAAAAAGCGATCATGGACCTTACATGGTACATTGTATCTCACCTATTGGTGCCATCCAATTAGGCACACTTGAAGGGGATATTTTTCCAAATCATATCAATGGCCATAGAGTCAAATTCTACCAAAAACCCTACACTACAAACATCTTGTGATGATTACAAGTGGCTACTAATAGATGCCAAGAAGAAAAACATATCAAAGCGGAAGCTCAACAGGAAGGATTATATCATATCCATAAGAAAAAAGTGTTTTTAAAGCACGTGGATCAAAACATGTGCTCTAATGTGCATAGACAAATACGAATGGATTCATTCATGCAACCACAAGCCTTTGACATGGCCATGTGTCAAGTGCATTCAAGTGCAAAGTCGATCAACTATAGAAGAACCTAGATAGATGCTCAATTAGCAGAGTCCCCTAAACATATGATCAAATTTCTTATTGATACAGGTACAATAATTAATGTGATTGTACTATCACTCATATAGACTTCGAAGGCACAAGTGAAACCTATGGAAGCCTACCTGATAGGCTTAGGAGGTATTCAAACCCGATGCATTGAAGAAGTTATAATTCCCACGTATTTGGGCAAGACCAAAATATGTCACATGTTTTGTCTATAAAGATGATGATCTAATTGAGTAGATCATCCTAGGATAAGATTGGCTATTCTTAAAATCAGTTGGTCTAGACCTAGACAATGGAAAATTGATAGCCAAGTGGGAAGGAAAAAAATTCATTATACATATTTTCATTTCCTCCACATAATGGATTAATTCCTTATGAGACTCCAAATCTTCTTGAACCTATCTGTGATGTTGTAGACACACCCCAATCGTCACTTGTTAATCAAGCTAAATCCAAATGCAATCATAAATAAGTATAGAAGAAACATAACTACTTGAGAAAACATAAACCCAAAATGGCTAACAATACTACAACCCCAAGTTTGTTTTGGTCACAGAACAATTGCAATCACACATCCGGATGACCAAGCCATTGGTAACAAAATATGAGGATCCTCCTTGCATTCCCAAGAAGAAATAAGTCTCATGTAAAAATCCACCTCAACGAAGAAGTTCCCCACAAAAAGAACCACAACCTATAGTCCAATAGATTTGGATACCTAAGACTATTAGTTCCTCATGTTATCAATATAATCAATATATGTTATCAATAAGAAGATTAGTGCCTCATGTTATCAATATTAGTGCCTCACGTTATCCGAAATCTTTACTTTAGGCTAAACTTGTACCTCACACCTCAACAACGTTTATCATGGATGGAAAAAATAGGGAGGGTAAGTATGCGGTGGAGCTTTGTAAGAAACGTTTTTGCCCAAAGCCCCATAGGGTTAGGTTCAAGCCCCACCTCACACACTAAAAAGAAGATACACAGGGTCAAAAATAAGAAATTAAGGAAAAGAGATCCTAGGCTTATATGCTAGTGGATCCCAAAGAAGAAAAGGCCACCATGGAATAGCACAACACATATTAAGTGGGTTTTAAGGATATGTTACATTCCTTCGTCAGCCTTCTTAGTCACCTCTTCAATAGTAGCACAACCCTTGGCTCCTTTCACCATCAAGAAGCATGCACAAAATCTGAAAGCATTGCTTTTTAGAGTAACATGATAATTGTGCACCTCATGCTCTTGAAATATAGGCATATGATTAGAAAGATCAAACATCTTCTATTTATGTACATAATTGTTATTTCTTTTATATATTCAAAACTAACAATAGCCAACCATTGCTTCAAGTTTAATGAAACAAAAAATAAGGCACCTAGATTCATTCAATCAAGAACCTCTTTATGCAATAACTATGTGCCTAAAAGAACAACCCTATCTCTTGCACCATTTAGATCAATTGCACCAACTATGCATCAAAATAGGGCCACATGACATGACCTTGCATGAGACACAATTTTTATAAACTTATGCACAAGATTGAACCCTTGTCTCTAAGGAAAGTACACATGTATATCTTGCTTTAGTATGCACATATTCCTTGCAAGAAACCATCATGTAATTTGTTAGTCGGCCGTCGGATTGGCAATTGTAAAGACTGAATCTTTTCATATTCCGCACGAACAAAAGGTTGTTACAAAGATGTTTTGTAATCTTTATAAATCAATGAAAAAGAGACGCTTCGGTGACGATCAGTGGGATCACTAGACTGTCTGTCTGGGTGATTGATCTGTAACGTTGCTGTGGTGTGCGTTGAGTAATTCTGAGTATTCTGTTCTTGTCGCTGTCTTGTTTGTTATCGATACCTATTCGGTTTGTGATTTACATAGACGACCAGAAGATCGCCAGACTGTCTGTCTGAGCGAATCGTTCTGTGTAGTTTTCGTTGTGATTGTTCTGATAATGCTGCGTACTATTGTGTCTCTCTGTTTTGTTGATGTTCTGTAAGATGTTTGATAAAGCCCATGCTCCAGTAATGATAGTTCAGTACTGTGTGGTTGAGAATTCTGAATCATCCTACGTCTTCTATTCTGGTGGATTATCCGCACCTGCACGGTACAAATTGAGTTACTGTTATTGACTCTATTGTGTACGGTAGTTTGTGTTGGATCTTTAATCTAGACAAAAGTAATCTTGTATTACGGTACTGGATATTGCCTTGCGTTGTACACTGAGAGAGCATTAACTAGAGTGTGTTCGGTAAGCTTTGGAGGAGTCCGATTACAGATAGTAAGATTGTGAAGCGTAAACAGATTCTTGATAGAGTTCTTGAACATTAGTATATTGCTGTGTATGAAGTGGTTATTTTGGGGAAAATAAAGCATAGGGCCTCTATTTAATAGACCCCTTCCACTCCCAAGAACCCGAATAGGTGTTTAAATGCGCTTTTGACGGCAAGCGACGTTTAACACTAGCGCCGTCTGTGGGAAAGTGGCACCAGATTGTTGCCATTTGTCTGTGCGAATATGGCATCAAGAGTGTTGTCAGCTAATTGTGGGAAAGTGGCATCCAGAGTGTTCATTGATTGATTGTGAAAGTGGTCATAGATTGTGAATCGATCGTAAGGAAGAATAGTACGCAAAGTATTGCAAACGTAGTATATGCCGGTTACTCGTTCCGGTGAATCATACCCGAAGCATAGAAGAAACCAACAGTCCTGGGAGATACCTAATTTGCTAAGGACGCCTCCAGGAGGAAGAAGTGCAGATAAGTTTAACCCAGTTATCAAGAAAGTGAAGAACGCTAGTAGCGATTCCGGTAGAATTCCGATGGAACGTACTGCAATTTTGGCAGATTTCGGTGCGATTGTGGCATAGTCTATCGAAGATATAGTCACTCCAGAATCTACCAGGACGTAGTATGCAGTTAACCTAACACCATCTGGTCAAGATTCGAATTTGTCTAAGGATAGAAGCATGTTGGCCAACGAAATCACTGAAGGTGAAACATTACCTTGTTCTGGTGAAAATACGATAAATTTCGATGATACTTCGGTACCCGTTGCCGAGAGTTCACAATTTTCCGGTGATGGTTTACCATTTCCTAGTGAATCTTCATTCCAATCACCACTATTCGGAGTAAGTTTCCCTACATTTGATATCAAGGAGGAAGGTAGCTTATTCGAAACTCAAATCCAAAAGATACTGAACAATATTATCAAGCTGGAAAGTGCACAGGCTGACGATACAGATTTTGACGGTTCAGATATTCAGCACCGAGACTCAGAAGATAGTAACAATACAACCGCGAGCACGATGAGTGGGCAACCACAACAACAGCAGCAACAACAACATCCATTTCCACCCCGACCGGCTCCAACAGGAGTGACATACACCAAATTCGGTGGGTTTCCAGGTGATGATCCTGATGCCCACGTTCGTACTTTTGAAATTAGTTATGCAGTATTAAACCATCCCCCTGATCCGGCATACAAAGCTATTGTATTCTAGTCCACATTGGTTAATGAAGCAGCCAGATGGCTTACAAAATATGATTTTAATCATTTTGTGACTTATGAAGCAGTAAGGGATGCATTTTTGCAGAGATTCCGGTTAAAGAAAAATCCGGTAGAAATTTTTGATTATTTACAGAACAACAAACAGAAACTGCACCAGACTGTGCAGGAATATGCCACCCTGTTCCGAGCGCATTTGAGGCAACTACCGCCGGCCCATGCAAACCTGCCGGATGATGTCATCACTCAATGGTTTATTAATGGGTTAACTCTGCAGCTCAGACAGATTATGATCATCTGCTGTGTGGGAGCTATGACATTAGATGCGGTTATTGTAATGGATTTGCAGCTCGAGAATAAGGTAGGAGGATTTACAGAAGACCTGGAATGGTTAAAAGCGAGTAAGAATGTTGCCGAAGATCCGACCAGACAGATGTACTGCACCACGTGCAAGAATTCAGGGCATACCAGTGCCACTTGTGCCCTTAATCAGTTGTTTTGCGCTATCTGCAATATGACCGGACATTCCACCGAAAACTGTGCATACAACACCAAAGTACAGGAACAACAACAGTAAATGCAATACAAGAACCAGGGCAGCCTGCCAATCACTATGTACCTCCTCAAATGAGAAACAACCAGCAGCAAGGCTACCAAAATTATCGAGGACAGAGAAATAATAACTACAATGCAAACCGCTGGCAGACGGGTCCACCACAAGAAGGTAATGCTTTGCCACCTCCTCGTTGTCATTTCTGTGGTGAATTAGGACACATTCGAAGATTTTGTAAAGATGCAGCCGAATATGATCAAAGGAAGAAGGAGCGCCAGAACCCAATGACAAATATGGTTCATATCACACCCATAGAAACACAAGCTATAGTAGTTCAGACCAGATCCGGCAAGCCACTACAACCAGCAGTTGAGATATTTGAACCAGGCATCCGTGAACAACAAAGAATGTATGACAAAGCAAGTAAATGGACCACCCAGGAACCTACAGTGTTCCTAGACCCGATTCCGGTGACACAAGTTCCTCTGTCAAAAGAAATTGCACAAGAGCAAGAGTCAATCCCAGTAACCGACGCATCGTCTTCAGAATCAATAAAAAGTACAAGGCAAGTAGATCAGGCATGGGAAATTTTATCTAAAGCATCCATTACTCTCCCTCTTGGCCAGTTACTTGCATTAGTACCAAGAGTTCGGCAACAGTTTTAGCAACAGTTCAGTCCTGAGTCTGCTTGCATTCCAGCAACGACAACAGTACAACCAGAAACTGACTCTACGGTGGATCACTCGGTTCCTTTAATTACGGTATGGTACAAAAATCATAAAGTTACTCAAGTATTAATTGATGGTGGGTCCAATGTAAACATAGCTACTTCAGCACTTTGTAAAAAGTTAGGATGGACCGAAATTGAACCAGTATAGTTTTTTGTTAGAATGGCCGACCAATCCAGAGTCCATCCAATAAGACTCGTACGGAATGTGCCAATCACTTTGCAGGGAACCACTTTTAAGATGAATTTCATTGTTCTATAACTACCGGAGTCTAGTCTTGATTATAACCTTCTTTTCGGCCGTCCTTGGCTGAAACAAGCTAAAGTTATACAGGATTGGTCCGCACAAGAACTCACTTTCAAAGACAATAACCCAAAATATGTTGTAAAATTAGATGCTATTCAGCCCTGTGAACTACATGCTAGACCTTATGTGACAGAACCAGTTCACATGCTAGATGGTTTATCCGATGACGAAGAAGAAGAATTTTTGAAGAATAACATAGATTTAATTTCCTTAGGGACTGTTGATTTGCAATCTGTTGTAGATCACTGGAATCCAGCAGTTTGTACGGTGATGCCTGTGACCGAAGAAGTAGAAACAGAAAATACTGTTGCTAAGGATGAAACTGCTATACAACAACTTTTACAATCAGTGGATGATTCAGAAAAACCTCGTCAATTCTATGTTCCAGAAGATCAGTTGATCACATATAATTTAGGGGATGAAGTTAATCCACGACCTATCAAAATAAAGGAAGGATTATCTGAAGTATTTCAAGCAGATCTAATCCAGTTACTTCGTGAGTTCACTGATGTTTTTGCATGGGATTACCATGACATGAAGGGTCTGGATCCTCGCATATATCAGCATCGAGTTGTACTTAAATGGGAAGCAAAACCAATTAAACAACCCAGCTACCGGATGAATCCTAACTACACAACACAGGTAAAGGCAGAGCTTGATAGGTTATTAAAAGTTGGATTCATTGTTCCAATAGAACATGCTGAGTGGATATCACCCATTGTTATCATCCCTAAGAAGAATAAGCAGCTACGCATATATGTGGATTACCGAAAACTGAATGCAGCTATGGTGCCAGATCTGTTTCCTCTTCCATTTCTTGATACAATGCTGGATAGAGTGGCTGGGCACGAAATGTATTCATTTCAGGATGGATATAGTGGGTATAATCAAGCCAGAATGGCTGAGGAAGATATACAAAAAACAACGTTCATTACCAATTGGGGTGTTTTTGCTTGTACAGTTATGTGGTTTGGATTAAGAAATGCTCTTAGTACTTTTCAACGATGTATGGAGGAAATTTTCTCCCCCTATCTTACTTCTTTCATGCAAGTATATCTAGATGATTTCTCTTTATATGGTAAGATGGTAGCACACCTATATCATTTACGGTGTTGCTTTGAGAAGTGTCGTGAGTACAGACTCTGCCTGAACCCAAACAAGTCTGTGTTTGCGGTTTCATGTGGTAAGCTACTTGGCCATATTGTGTCTGCACAAGGCATACAAGTCGATCCAGATAAAATTGCAGCTGTGTTAGAAGCACCTATGCCTACTATGCCGAAAGAAGTCATGCGATTCATGGGTCAAGTCAGTTGGCATGGTCGACATTTACGGTGGCTTGCTCATTTGGCAATACCTCTCAATAGATTAATAACCAGTACTCCTCGACAATTTGTTTGGACTCAGGAATGTCAAACAACATTTGATCATCTCAAAAGCTTATTAACGCAGGTTCCAATTCTACAACCTCCTGATTGGGAACGTCCATTTCATGTTTTTGTTGACGCATCAGATATCGCCATTGGGAGTGTCTTAATGCAACAAACTGATAAGTGGTTTCAGCCTATTTATTATGCAAGTAGAAGAATTGCTCCTGCAGAAAAGAATTATTCAGTAACTCAAAGAGAATGCCTTGGTTTAGTATATTCTGTAAAGAAATTTAGGCACTATTTACTTGGCCGCAAATTTACTTTTCATGTAGATCATGTTGCACTTGTCTATCTGGTACGGCAACAGCATTTAGGTGGTCGATTAGCACGTTGGGTTCTACTTTTACAAGAGTTTGATTAAGAAGTAATTCATCGGCCTGACAGTTCACATGCATTAGCAGATTTCCTTTCTCTCTTAGATTCCAGTGAAGCTCCGGTCGGTGTAGATGACACCAAACCTGTGATTTATATTACTGAACCAACTAATGATGAATCTACAGAACCCCCTATGCCATCTACATATTATGATCAGATATTAACTTTTCTTATTGATGGATGTCTTCCTGCTCAGATTTCTCCTACAATGCATAAGAAAATTGCAGTTTACAGTCGCAAATTTCGGTTGATTGCTGGAGAGTTGTATTATATGGATCGCACTGGAGTTTTACTTCACTGTATTCCTCCACATGAAGTAAACTCAGTTATAGCTTTGGCACATTCAATACCTTCCGGTGGGCATTTTGCAGCAGATTTAACGTACCGGAAAATTCTGCAAAGCGGACTATGGTGGCCTACTATGTACAGAGATATATCTCAGTTGTTAAAAACTGTGACAATTGTCAGAGGTCTGGACAGCCATTACAACGCCATTTTTTCCCTCTACAACCTATCTTACCTTTAGAACCTTTCCAGAAGTGGGGCATTGACTTTATTGGGCCAATTACACCTCCAACCATACTCAATAATAATCGTTATATTCTATGTACAGATTACGCTACCAGATGGGCAGAAGCTTGGGCTTTACGGTCCGCCACAGCTGTTTCGGTGGCAAAGTGTCTAATGAAGGATGTTTTCCCGCATTTTGGCTTACCTCTGGAGCTTGTGAGAGATCAAGGCACGCATTTTGTTAATAATTTAATGAAAGTACTCACACACTCTTTTCAGATTATGCATAAGTTCAGTTCACCGTATTATCCTCGTGCAAATGGCTTAGCTGAAAGTACAAACAAGACTTTGTTGAATATGCTTCGTAAACTGATTCTGGAATCACCGGAAAGATGGGATCAACTGTTACCTGCAGTATTATGGGCATACCGGACTTCATACAAGGTAGCAATAGGACTAACCCCTTTCAAACTAGCTTACGGACTGGAAGCCATAGCTCCAATGGAAGTTGTTATTCCTAGTTTTCATGTGGCCATCACTCAGAAGTTGTTACCGGAAGAGTCCTTGCCATTTCGGTTGGACACACTCAGAGAACTAGATGAGCATCGCTGCGAAAGTTTTCTGACTATTCAGGAAGTGCAATTAAGGCAGGCTTGTACTCATGACCGATATCTTAAAACTCTAGTTTTTAAGATAGGACAGCTTGTGTTATTTTATAATGCAAAATCAAATCGCTCGGCTGGAAAATTTAAGTTACGATGGTTCGGTCCCTACCGGATTACTGAACAAGTAGGTCTAGCTACTTTTTGGTTGACTACTTTGACCGGAATTCCTCTTCCGAAAGTCATCAATGGTTCAAAGTTGCGGCCGTATCATCAAGCATCTGACTCTCACTGACGTGTTCGGCGTTTTTTCATGTTATTTATTTTCTTTTTTTGTTTTTGCATGCTTAATAAAATAAGTCTGTAAATATCCTCGTTTTGCTACCTAATTATGATCAACAACCGCCCTACATTATCGATTATTGTGAAGAGATGGATAGGTATGTGTTGAAGATGAAGAGGTGTTGCAAAATCTTTGCTCTACAGCAGCCAAATGAACTCCAGGAGTAGATGATGGGCCCTTTTAGCTTGCCAATCGATGTATTAGACACCCTATGTACCTTGGAAGATCACTCTCAAAAAGATAGATCAAAACAGATAAGTTGGAGTTAGCTCAGAGGTGAAAACTTGCTATTCTTGGTTGATACACCTGTTCAGTGTTTTACATAATTCTCTGAGCACAGCAGCAATTAGATTAATTCCTCTTGGGGAAGGCTAGGTAGCTTAAAGAGCTAACTTTAGAGAGTAATCTCATCAAAAATAACAAACCACACACTGAGAATGACTTTTAACAAGTGATGACATCATCCCGATTTTCACGGGCTGCTACAGAAATAGACCAGTGAGTAGAAAAATTACCATAACTCAAGATGTAAGAATCCAATGATCATGAAAATTTGTATGCTTATACTAGACAGTAAGCTGAATCCAACAAGCTTAAAATCACTGAACTTGGGTGAGTGACCACTGAGAAATGACTCTGACAAGATGACTGAAAAAGTCGGGTACCTGACAGAGAAGTGAAGATGAACATACCCTGTTGACTTCAAATGAACATAACTGAAGATTCCAACATCCAAATGACATGAAAATTTGTGAGCATATAGTAGACTTATAGAGCTAACTTTACCAAGTTAAATCACTGAAAATGATGCACCAAGCTCAGAGAAAACATCTCTGCAAGTTGACTGAGAAAACTGAGAGTAATGGCAGTGAGTAGTACCTTCACAAGAACATGGAAAGATGAACTCAAATAATCATGAAAATGAAAGTATATTGCTTGTACAATACAGTGACTTACTGGTACATATGTGTGCCTTGTAATCACACCTTGATATGGCATAAAGCTCAGCTCTTGGAGGTCTTCACATAGGTCTCTCTAACCACGACTAAAACTGCCATCTATTTATAGTTGAGTTTGGGAGGCTAACTTCCCTCAATAACTCTCCAATCAATCAATGATTGATTTGATTCTCTACCTACCACAAATCATGAATTCGTGGCTCCTCTTTCCATTCTTGATCATGTGGGCTCAACCACTTAAGATTCTCTTACTTTTACATTAAGTAAACTCTTCAAAAGTTACAAGAGGTAGTTCACAAGTGAACTTTACATAGTCTTCATTTTGAAGCTTCTTTAATGACTTTGTGAGACTCAAGCCAATACTTAGGCTTGTCATAGACTTGCTCCAACAGCTCCCCCTCAAGCCAAGTATGCTTGAGGTCTTCAATCTTCCAAGATTACCTGCAAACCAATCATAGCCTTGAATTTGCAAAGCTTTGTACCATCCAATGCTTTAGTTAGAATATCTGCACATTGTTGATGAGTGGACACATATGATATTTGAATCTCCTTGCTTAGGATCTTCTCTCGTACATAATGATAATGAACTTCAATATGTTTAGTCCTTGCATGAAAAATAGGATTAGCAGCCAAGTGAATAGAACTCATATTGTCACCAAAAATAGTTGGAGTTCCAAACTCCAATCCAAGATCTTTGAATAATGTCTTCATCCACATAGCTTCCTGAGTAGCTATGGCAAGACCTCTGTATTCAGCTTCAGTAGAAGAGAGAGCAACTGTGGGTTGCTTCTTGGATGACCATGAAATAAGCTTTGAACCTGCAAAGGTAAGATAACCTGAAGTGCTCCTTCTATCTTCCTTGGAGCCAGCCCAATCTGCATCAGAAAATAGCTTCAAACCTAAATCAGATACATAAGGATAGTAAAGTCGTTCATTTATGGTTCCTTTGAGATATTTGAGTATCCTTTTGGCAGCATCCATATGTGGTTTCCTTGGTGTGTGCATAAATTGGCTTAGCACACTCACACTGTAACATATATCTACTCTTGTCAATGTGGCATAGTTGAGACTACCCACTAGACTTTGATATGATGTGATGTCCTCTATGAGTTCACCTTCATGTGAGCTCAATTTGTGATTAACCTCCATTGGAGTACCTGCAATCTTACAATCTTGCATCTTGAATTTTGCCAACATGTCCTTAATGTACTTTCTTTGAGTGAGAAACAAACCATGATCTTTGTAGACAACTTCCAAACCTAGGAAGTAGGTAAGTGAACCCAAATCACTTATCTTGAACTCTTCTCTCATCTGATCTTTGATCTTCTTCATACCATCTGCATCATTTCCTGTCAATATAATATCATCTACATATACACATAGGTAGATGACCTCGGAATTACTCTTTTTAATAAAGAGTGAAGGATCTGCTTTGCTTGGTTGAAAGCCTTTGTCCTGCAAGAATGAAACAAGCCTGAAATTCCAAGCTCTTGGAGCTTGCTTGAGACCATACAATGCTTTGTTAAGTTTACACACATAATCAGGATAAACTTGACTCTCAAAACCAGGTGGTTGTGCCATATATACCTCTTCTGTTATCCAACCATTCAAGAATGCATTCTTTACATCTAGTTGAAGTATCTTCCAATTCTTGGAAGAGGCAATACTAAGCAAAACCCTAATAGTAGGCATCTTTGCCACAGGAGAGAATGTCTCCTCATAATCAATTCCCTGAGTTTGTGCAAAGCCTTTTGCTACAAGCCTTGCCTTATACCTGTTAATGGAACCATCAGAATTCTTCTTGAGTTTATAGACCCATCTTGAGCCTATTACCTTCATGGATGAAGTCTTGGGCACCAAATCCCAAGTGTTGTTTTCCTCGAGTGCTTCAATCTCTTCCTTCATTGCATGCTTCCATTCTGTTTTTGCTTTGGCCTCTTCAAATGATGATGGCTCCTCTTGGTTTATGTCCTGTGCTATGTAGATAGAATGTTTAGTTACTAATGAGGTGTCAAACCCATACCTTTCTGGTTTTTTCTTTTCCCTCATAGATCTTCTTAAGCCATGATTTGATGATTCTGCCTCATGTCCAAGTTCCTGCAATTTTGCTTTACCTTTAGACTTCCATGCTTTGATCTTTTCCATCTGACATTCTTCATCATCCTCTGAGGTGTCTTGTTCTTCAATCTTTGATTGTTCTCTACCAAGCTTTGGAAAATCTTCTTCAAGATCATATGGTAAATTGATCTTCTTGCATGAATCTTCATACCATGAATTGTTCTCATCAAAAACTACATCTCTGCTTACCAAGAATCCTTTGTTGGTAGGGTTGTATAACCTGTAGCCCTTTTGATTGTTGTCATATCCAATAAATACACACCTTTCTGCTTTTGGATCCATCTTGCCTCTAACCTGTGAAGGAACATGAGCAAAAGCAATACATCCAAAAATTTTACAATGATCTAAGCTTGGTCTTCTTCCATTCCAAGCCTCATATGGAGTCATTCCATCAAGGGATTTTGAAGGCAACCTGTTAATCAAGTAAGTGGTTGTAGATACAGCCTCAGCCCATAAGTAATTAGGTAAATGCTTTTCATTTAACATAGACCTTGCAGCTTCAACAATTGTCCTATTCCTCCTTTCTGCCACTCCATTTTGCTCAAGAGTGTACCTTGTAGTTACCTCTCTTTTGATTCCTCTT
The DNA here is from genome assembly GCA_020310875.1 of Ceratopteris richardii. NCBI lineage: Eukaryota > Viridiplantae > Streptophyta > Polypodiopsida > Polypodiales > Pteridaceae > Ceratopteris > Ceratopteris richardii. The sequence goes on from CM035421.1 coordinate 120,288,476, forward strand.
TCTTGAAGAAAAGAATCAAAATCATGGGAGAAGTATTCTCCCCCTCCATCTGACCTTAGCCTTTTTAGTGATTTACCTGTTTGATTCTCCACAAGAGCCAAATATCTTTTGAAACATGAAAAAACTTCATCTTTGTGTTTCATAAAGAATAGGATAGTCCATCTGCTGCAATCATCAATAAAGGAAACATAATACCTTGATCCTGATATTGAAGCTTCCTTGCTTGGTCCCCATACATCTGTATGAACCAACTCCAAGAGATCTCCATGCATATAACCTTTCTTCATGAATGGTAACCTGTGAGACTTTCCAAACTGACATGCACTACACTTATAAATCATATGTTGTTTTGACAAGTTAGGGAGTCCAAGTACACTTTGGTCCCTGCAAATTTGCTTTAATGACCTTTCACCAATATGTGCTAACCTTTTGTGCCATACTTCCAATTCTGTGAGTGTCTGACTGCCATAATTAAAGAGAGCAATGTTTCTAGTGTCCTGTAATTCAAATGTGAACAATCTACCTGTCTTTTCACCTTTTGCAATTCTTCTGAATCCTTGACTTGGATCTTCAACAAATGCTCCTGCCTTTGTGAACCTGACTTGCAACCCTTTCTCTACTATCTGCCCAACACTTATCAAATTCTTTGTAATGGTAGGGACATAGAGTACCTTACTGAGTAGGTTGATGTTTCCATCAGGTGCTTTGACATTGCCTATTTTCTCCACAGGATGTTTTGTATCATCTCCTGTTTGTACCTCATGCTTATTCCTTGGATCTTCTAAATCTGATAGGAGTGCCACATTTCCTGCCACACGATTTGAACAACCTGAATCTATGTAGAAAACATGCTCATCAGATTTACCTTGTGGCATAGCCATGTTCATGATCAATAATGAATCCTCTTTGTTTGAGTCTTCTGTGTAGTTATTGTAGTCTCTCCTTCCTTTGTAGCCTCCTTGATAGTTTGAATGATTGTAGTTGTTGTAGTTGCCATGGTAGTTGTTGAACCTTCCTCTTGAGTAGCCATAACTTCCTCTATTGTATCCTCTGCCTCTTTGATTCCTGGAATTCCTAAAGCAATTTTCAGTTGTATGATTAGTTAATCCACAAATAGAACATGAGTTGGAGTCTTGGGATCTCCCCCTGCCTTGTCTACCTCCTCTTCCTCTACCTCTGCCATGTCTTCCTCTACCTGCATAGTTAGCTTGATATGTACCTGCTTCATCATCCACTTTCTTTGCCTTTCCTTTGTTATCTTTAGACTTGCTTTTATCCGTGTATAAAGCTGAGGATTGATTACCTTTAGAGCTTTCTCCATTTTTGATAAGCTTTGCCTCTTGAGTAAGTAGTTGTCCAATGAGTGTGTTGAAATCAGGTACATGCATGTCCATGTACAAATCCATAGCTGTGGTGAATGCTTCCCACTTATCATCTGCCTTCAACCCATTGATGACCTGCCTTACAATTTGCTCTTCATCTATTACCTCTCCAATGCTTCCCAACTGATCCGCTATGTCCTTGAGCTTTGTGACAAAATCAGTCACATTTTGTTTGGGAGCCTTCTTGAGAGTTGTGAACTCCAGCCATAGTTGATGCTTCCTAGCTTTAGTACTTGAAGAAAAGAAAGCTTCAAGTGCATCCCACACTTCCTGAGATGTCTTACAACTTCTAATGTGAGGCAACAAAAAATCTGAGATAGAGTTGAGGAGATAAGACCTTGCAAGTGCATCCTTGGAGCACCATGTGCTCAATCTTTCTTGCTCTTCTTGTGTTGGTTGACTTTTGTTCCTGAAACTTGGCATAACTTCATCTCCAGCCACATAACCATATAAACTTCTACCTTGGAGATAAGCTTCCATCCTTAATGACCAAGCTGAGTAATTACCTCTATCCAATTTGTCAATTGATGAAGGAAATCCATCTGCCATGTTGTCCAACCTTGCTCTGATACCACTGTGAAGAGATGGATAGGTATGTGTTGAAGATGAAGAGGTGTTGCAAAATCTTTGCTCTACATCAGCCAAATGAACTCCAGGAGTAGATGATGGGCCCTTTTAGCTTGCCAATCGATGTATTAGACACCCTATGTACCTTGGAAGATCACTCTCAAAAAGATAGATCAAAACAGATAAGTTGGAGTTAGCTCAGAGGTGAAAACTTGCTATTCTTGGTTGATACACCTGTTCAGTGTTTTACATAATTCTCTGAGCACAGCAGCAATTAGATTAATTCCTCTTGGGGAAGGCTAGGTAGCTTAAAGAGCTAACTTTAGAGAGTAATCTCATCAAAAATAACAAACCACACACTGAGAATGACTTTTAACAAGTGATGACATCATCCCGATTTTCACGGGCTGCTACAGAAATAGACCAGTGAGTAGAAAAATTAACATAACTCAAGATGTAAGAATCCAATGATCATGAAAATTTGTATTCTTATACTAGACAGTAAGCTGAATCCAACAAGCTTGAAATCACTGAATTTGGATGAGTAACCACTGAGAAATGACTCTGACAAGATGACTGAAAAAGTCGGGTACCTGACAGAGAAGTGAAGATGAACATACCCTGTTGACTTCAAATGAACATAACTGAAGATTCCAACATCCAAATGACATGAAAATTTGTGAGCATATAGTAGACTTATAGAGCTAACTTTACCAAGTTAAATCACTGAAAATGATGCACCAAGCTCAGAGAAAACATCTCTGCAAGTTGACTGAGAAAACTGAGAGTAATGGCAGTGAGTAGTACACTTCACAAGAACATGGAAAGATGAACTCAAATAATCATGAAAATGAAAGTATATTTCTTGTACAATACAGTGACTTACTGGTACATATGTGTGCCTTGTAATCACACCTTGATATGGCATAAAGCTCAGCTCTTGGAGGTCTTCACATAGGTCTCTCTAACCACGACTAAAACTGCCATCTATTTATAGTTGAGTTTGGGAGGCTAACTTCCCTCTATCACTCTCCAATCAATCAATGATTGATTTGATTCTCTACCTACCACAAATCATGAATTCGTGGCTCCTCTTTCCATTCTTGATCATGTGGGCTCAACCACTTAAGATTCTCTTACTTTTACATTAAGTAAACTCTTCAAAAGTTACAAGAGGTAGTTCACAAGTGAACTTTACATAGTCTTCATTTTGAAGCTTCTTTAATGACTTTGTGAGACTCAAGCCAATACTTAGGCTTGTCATAGACTTGCTCCAACAATTATGTTCATGCATGAACACCAAAGTTATGAGGTTATCATCTCAACGTCGCGCGATGATTAGTAATTTCGATTGCTTCCCGCTGCAAAGCATCTACTTAACCTCTTTTGTTTCGCTGTTAATTGCTATTGTGTCTGTGTGATCTGTGTGTTTGTGCTATCTGTATATCCTGTGCGATTGTGTTCTTGTGCTTGCTATTCGTCTTCGCGCCATGGAAGCGTTAGCAAACTTTGCTGCGTTTTGTGATGGACTCCCTGCTGATGTAGGTGAGTTCCTGCGCATCCGTGGGTTAGTCAATTTTGCTTAATTGCCTTGGCATTCAGTGAATTGCCACCCTTTCTACGCACAAATCATCGCCGCCATCGCTGCCACACCTGCTACGGAGCAGAGTTGGCCTATCACTTCCTTGCCATCTCGTACTGTAATCACTCTCAAAACCTTTGCTGATGCATTTCGGCTCTCTCTGCAAGGTCGAGAGAATGGCCCTAATCTGTCGTTAGCCAAAATCAACCAATTATTCCCTAGGCACTCTTCCAACGAATACGCTATCATCAAACAGGTCAATAAGGGAGATATGCCACAATCGAGATTACCGCATATCATCTCTTTTCTGTTTCCGACTATCCAAACAACACAACCACCACCCCGAGGACCCGTTCTGCACCATGAAGAATCTGCACAGATCTTAGAAGATGATGAAGAGGATGACGAAGAGATTTTCCACCTCCTCCACCGCAAAAGAATTAGAATAAGTTCATCTGACAGTGAAGTACAACGTTCAGCCGCAAATGATAAAGCAGATAACAATGAAGAGGAAGGGAATGAAGATGAGACTTTCCATGACACCGCAACATCAATTCATCATGATTCATCAGTGCAGTCTTCTTCAGAGAAGACCCAAGAGCATGAGGATACCAACAACTCTGCAGATAATTCTACTAAAGAACAATCTCAACAACAATCTGAACAAGAAAAGCAACAGGATGAACAACCTATAATTAAAGAAATTTTCGAAGAATTGCTTCGAGCAGTGGAGTCTACAGCCGCCGACCCTGATGACACTACGCAACCAACCACCGAAAAGGTAATCGACACAACTACTATTCTTCTTGCTCATCCACCCGAACCTCCAATTCAGCCCACCATCCCTGTTCCACCCATTGTCACTGAGGAACCTACCGCTTCATCATCCTCGTCACCAAACTATTCTCCACCAAATTCCCATCAGCTCCTCACAGCCTCTTCATCTCATCCTTGTTCTCATCCTTCGCTTCCTTCACTCCCTGTATTTTCTGAGCTAGCATCCATGGGACAAATGCTAATCCAATTATCACAACAACTACCTATACAAATGAAGGAAGTGATTGATAACATCCGGGATGAATTACAACATAAGGTTGATGTTTTGGAAGCTGATATTAGCCCACTCCAAGAAGAACTCGTCGAAGTCAAAGCAGAAAATCATAATTTAAGTGAACAGATTAAGGAGCTACAGGCCCGACTTGCCGACCAAGAGACAATTATAAATCAAAGAGATGTTGTCTTGGCCGAAGCCAGAACAAAGGAAGACTTATTGTGCGCTGTAGAGGCTGAAAATAGGCATTTGAAGCAATTAGCCCAAGACAAGGAGGATGCACGTATAGCTTTAGGCAATCTGTTAGAAGAAACCAGACAACAGCTAAATGAAGCAGTACAGAAAGGACAAGAGATGAAAGATTTGCTTAAGAAGACTAATGAAGAACTCCAAAGAAACAAGTCTGATTTATTTGAAGTAAACAGTATTCTTAAACGCAAATTGACCGGGGAAGCGCAATTACAGAAAGAGATCGCAAGTACCCGCTGAGAGCGCGATGCCTATTACAAGACAATCCAATTTCAGAATCAGGAGATAGAAAGAAGAGAATATCAATTGGATACACAGAAAGAAAGATTAGCCAGAATAGATAAACAGATAGCAGATATGAAGGTCAATAGGGATGCAGCTCTATCGAATGAGTTTTATTTACAAGAAGCTTTTCTGCAGACACAAGCAGAAATTTTAATGTCCCAGGTCATTTCTTTAAGTTCAGTACGTACAGATGCTCAGCTAGTAGAACCAGACATTTTGAAGCAGATGATAGAATCATTAAAGAAGAAAATTGCCCGGACTTTTAAAATAATTAGCAAGATCAATGTATTTAGAAGGTATAGTTGATGAACCATAGGATTTTTTGTATACCTGTGGGTTCGAGTCCACCGTGCATGCCAGTGTTAGTCGGCCGCCGGATTGGCAATTGTAAAGACTGAATCTTTTCATATTCCGCACGAACGAAAGGTTGTTACAAAGATGTTTTGTAATCTTTATAAATCAATGAAAAAGAGACACTTCGGTGACGATCAGTGGGATCACCAGACTGTCTGTCTGGGTGATTGATTTGTAACGTTGTTGTGGTGTGCGTTGAGTAATTCTGAGTATTCTGTTCTCGTCGCTGTCTTGTTTGTTATCGATACTTGTTCGGTTTGTGATTTACATAGACGACCAGAAGATCGCCAGACTGTGTGTCTGAGCGAATCGTTCTGTGTAGTTTTCGTTGTGATTGTTCTGATAATGTTGCGTACTATTGTGTCTCTCTGTTTTGTTGATGTTCTGTAAGTTGTCTGATAAAGCCCATGCTCCAGTAATGACAGTTCAGTACTGTGTGGTTGAGAATTCTGAATCATATTGCATCTTCTATTCTGGTGGATTATCCGCACCTGCACGGTACAATTGTGTACGGTAGTTTGTGTTGGATCAGTTCTTTAAGCTAGACAAAAGTAATCTTGTATTACGGTACTGAATATTGCCTGCGTTGTACACTGAGAGAGCATTAACTGGAGTGTGTTCGGTAAGCTTTGGAAGAGTCCAATTACAGATAGTAAGATTGTGAAGCGTAAACAGATTCTTGATAGAGTTCTTGAACATTAGTATATTGTTGTGTATGAAGTGGTTATTTTGGGGAAAATCAAGCATAGGGCCTTTGTTTAACAGACCCCTTCCACTCCCAAGAACCCGAATAGGTGTTTAAACGCGCTTTTGACGGCAAGCGATGTTTAACAAATTGTTGATATATTTTGGTAGTGATGTGTGTCTAAACACACTTAGGACTTCCATGGTATTTTTTTCCCTCTTTAGGAGGTTTTTCCCCTTGCTTATATATACAATTTTAACTGTAATGGGACATGTATCTTTGTGCATTCACTTGGTAATACATTGTGTATTATGTTGTGCTCCAAGCTTCTTCTTCTTCTTCCTTGTGCTATTTGTGTGCTTTTGCAGACCTCAAACTCCAACTATTGGTATCAAGGTAGGTCACTACTTCGTCTCAAGTGTCATCAACACCCCTCCAATCACACAATCAAAATCACATGAAAATTGGTGAGCATACTCGGGGCGATTAGGAGTTCAAAACAACTTTGTTCTATGGTGTCAAAATTTGGATATGAGCTCGTTTCAGCCTCAGAATGCTTTATCACAACAATTGTGCAAGCAATTTCATCCTTTTGTGCCAAACATAAATACAGTTTTTGGTTCATAAGTACAAGTGCCTCAAAGTCAGCGATAGGTTTGTAATAGCTCAATAGAGTGTTTTTGTTCAACTTTTTGAGATATAGTCATTTTTTGCATCAGGGTATTTATGCCATGGCTAAAAGCAATGATGAATTTTGTATGTTGTTTGTTGAGGATAAGCTAGATGGACTAATAACCCATTGTGTTCATATATGATGCATCATGTATTCGTAGCAAAAGGGTTTTGGAATATCGTGTAGGGTGTTGAGAAACATCCTACTACACCTACAAATATAGTTATTGAAGGTGATGAAGATGGCATTGATGATGATCTTCAAATTATCATTCATGTTGTAATTCGTGCTACAATTACTATAGAGCATCTTTGGTGGGATGGAAAAGATGCTCATGCACATGCATTGATAGTTTTGTTCATCAAACATGCTATTATCCCTCACATTTGCTCTGTCTTCTTTGCCAAAACTTGAGGCACCTTGTAAACATCAAAGCAATCTAAAGATGTGTATGACACTGTTTCCTCTTTTTATAGGTGGACATCCAAGTCCTAGACCGAGTGAGGTGATTTCTCAGTATTTACAGGTTTCAAATAAGGATGCAAATCATTCCATTTATGATGAAGGTTTACATGAATCGATGCACTTGTTGATGAGAGCGTTGATATAGAGGATGAAAAAACTATGCCTAAATGGCTGGTGCACACTTTGAGAGATAGAAAATTAGATGCACCTCTATCATATCGTACTCGTTCAGGATCTCATAGTGCTTCTTTTGCATCAGATTGTTATGTAAACATTGTCTCTAGTGTTTTTGATGAGAATGAGCATATTTCATTTGTTGAAGCAAAACTTTTAGAAAATTGGATGGCTTATATGCATTCAAAATATGATGCTATTATGAAGAATGGTACTTGGTCTTTATGTGATTTGCCTCTAGGAAAAAATGCCATTAGCACTAAATGCGTATACAAGATGAAATGTAAACTTGATAGAATAGTTGAATGTATAAGGCAAGGCTTCTTGCAAAAGGTTATCGTAAAGAGACAGGCATTGATTTTGATGAGACATTTGCTCCCACATGGCAAATGAACACTTTTCATAGCATTTTTGCACTTGCATCTCATGGTTGGAATGTACATCATTTAGATATTAAAACTGCATTTTTAAATGGTCACTTACATGAAGAATGAATATGCATTTTCCTAGTGATGTGTGTGAACACACTTTGGACCATCGGGGCACTTTTCCCCTCTTTAGGAGGTTTTTTCATCAACCCAAATGGGTCACTTAACTTTTTTATATTCACTTGGTAATACATTCATAATTTTTTGTTGTGCTCCAAGCTTCTTCTTCTTCTTCCTTGTGTTATTCGCATGCTTGAGAGACCTTAAACTCCCACAAATCATATTAGAGAAAGTCATTGTTTCATCTAGGACATCATCGATGATCACAATCTTAGAATCATACAAAATCTAGTGAGCATACTCTAGGCAATTAGGACTTCAAAACTGCTTCGTTCTATGGTGTAGAAATTTCAATATGAGCTCGTTTCGATCTCTGAATGCACTATTGTAGTGCTTGTGTAGGCAATTATGTCCGTTTTGCCAAACATATAAATAGGTTTTGGTTCACCAATACAAGCATCTCAAAGTATGCTACATATTTAGTAGAGCTCGATAGGGTAGTTATGTTCAACTTTTTGAGATACATTCATTTTTCTTGCATCAAGGTATTTATTTAGTGGCCACGGTTGAAAGCAATAATGGATTTTGTATGTTGGTTGTTGAGGACAAGTTCGATGGTACTGATTCATTAAGGGCATATATGATGCGTCATGCATTGATGGCAAAAGCACTATGGAATATTGTGCACAGTGTTGAAAAAAGACCTACTAAACCTACAAATAGAATTATTGGAGGTGATACAGATGGCCTTGAAGATGATGATCTTAGGTTCCTATTTGTGTTGTGGTTTTTATTGAACCTACTTTAGAGCGACTTCAATGGGATAGTAAAGATGCTCAAGCACATGCATTGATAGCTTTGTCTATCAAACATGCCATTATCCCTCACATTCAATCTTGCAAAACAACAAAGGGTGCTTGGGATACACTTACCACTTTATACTAGGCAAGAAATGAGGCTCATGTTGCTTACCTCATAAAATAGTTGGAGGGTGAGCATATGAATGAAGGAGATTCTATGGATATTTTTTTGAGAAAGACAAAAGATTTGAAAAAGTAGTTGATTTTTGCAGATGAAGTCTTGCCAAAAAGTTCACTTGTGTAAACCATTCTTAATGATCTTCCAGATTCATATGAGATTTTTGCTTCTACTCTTCGGTTGATGATTGTGTACCTAAATAATGACTTAAGGAATTGCGATAAAGGAGATATACCTCAATCACCAACAAGTATATATAGTGGGGATCATCACACATTTAAATTATCAATCTGAGAAGTATCTTAAACCCAAACGAGTGTATGAGGATGTGCACTTATGCAATGGTCAATGAAGTGGAATAGTTAACCTTGCATGCAGATGAGTGCAATCAGTCACATACATCACCTACACAAGTGAAAATGGTGTCATGATACTTGAAACAGTAGCAAGCACAAAAAACGGACTTTTCTCTCAGCTCCGAACTCAGAATATGGTCAATATCAGGTTCCTTTCAAATTTTTTAATGAGACGCATCCAATGGTGATAGTCTTGTTCGATTTTGACAAACCTACTTCAAGTTATGGGCAAAAAGCAGAGCTGCAGGACTCACCTAATCATGCCACACACCTTCTCAAGCTTCACACACACATCACACTCTTCCAAAAAGCAATGAAATGGATAGAAAACACTTTCATGCACTCAATTCAAGCTACAAACACACATGGAAGCTCACAAGTATAGAGCTACAAAAAGAAGAAGAGAAAAATTCAAAAATCTGAGCTCTCTATTCTTACAATGGCAAAAAAGTCTTTGAAAAGAGTCACAAAATGACTTATATACATGTGCCCTAAAATTGGTCCTTTCACACAAGAGACTGGCACTTTATTGAAAAAGCCTAAATTCCTACTATTTTACAAGGTCAATGTTACAATAATTGGGGTTCATGCATCTAGAGGACCCCTCTAGTGCATTTACATGGCTTCATGAGGTATTTCACGAAAACTTAAAGAAGAAAATTTATGCCCATAATTTGAAAAATTTTAGAGCTCCCTTTTCTGTGCTCCTTTTCTCTGCAACACTCTCCCCCTCTTTGTCTTTGTCATCCCTTGAGAGGCTTTGCTTCTTGTCATGTTGGATCTAGTTCATGATTGTCCTGACACCATATTAATAGTGGTCCACCGCCAGCACTTGTGGAAGCTTTGAAGGTATAGATTTCTAGCGATCAAGGAACTGATCATAACTCATGACCTACTGCACTGGTTTTGGCCAATTTATTTCTTTCCACTGCACACACCCAATGGCTAAGGTGACGTATCTTGACTAGCCTCTCACTAGAGTTCAATGTCCAAATGGGCTAAGCTTTTATTTCTTTGTTCATTGTGTTCGAGTCCTCCCTGTTTCTTGTTAAAGCTTGATGTGTGCCCCTATGGGGCTTGGTGTAGAGAAAGATGTTGCGTGCCCCTGTGGGGCTTCCTACAGAGCTATATATTAGTTTTCATTCTTTTAATGCATCTTTTTCTTTGTTTTTCTTCATCTTTTCATTTTGCTTGTCTCTCCTTCCACACGTCCCCCCTCCTAAACCCTATCGTCCTCGAGAGGCTTTGGAATGCGATGGGAGTACATCATGTATAGCCTTTGCTCTATAGCATTTAGCATATCTACTTCACAAATCATCAGCTGTTTCCACTATTCTGACTTTACTCCATCATGTGGTGATCATCAGTGGTCAGCAAAAAAGCTAAGTTCATAGGCCACCAATCTGGCATTGATATTTGCAAACATTTTCAAAAAAATTTTGGAGTCCATTTCAAAGAAGTCCGTGAAAAATGCTTCTTCGAAAGTCTACATGTAGGTACTTGGAAAAAAGATTAATCTCGAATGATAGGCCATTATAGTAAGTTGGCTAGGCATGATAGAAAGGTAAAAAATGAGTATATCCATGCCTTGATTTATGCCAATGAAATTCAAAAAGTTGTATTTTGCATGTTTGAAGACCTTCAGACTATGAGGATCATATTAAGTATTTTATTGGTTAATTTGATGGTGAGGTCGGGGACTATAGCATATCTAGATAACCAAAATTCGATTGTTCGCACTATATACTCTTCAATGGGGTAGGTAACTATGTGGTGGGCTCGATAGTAAAGGAAAATTGAGACACTCTTTATTTATTTTACCTTGGTATTGCAAATCTCAAAACTTTGGCCAGTGTCGTCAACATGGCACACGACAAAAAGATGGATTGACTTGTAATAAATATGGTGCCTCTTGCCAGTGCACCCGCAAAGTTGGATTTTTCTCCAACAATTTTCTTCTCCAAATAGGATCGACTGCTTCAAACTCCTGTTGAGTATAATTAAAAGTATCTGCTGTGAAGTTGAGCTGCTCATTCGGATCTTTTTGTTGAGAGTCCCATGATCCACCCTTTTGTCCCAACTTACTTTCATTCTCACAGATATATCCCACATGCAAGGGAATTCTCGCAAACTCCATATAAGCAAGGCCTCTCCTTCACTCCAAACAAGTCATTCCACTCTAGATCATTGCCAAGAGTGTGCTCCCACTCCTCATGGAGTCACCATGCTCATAGAGCATCTCATGTAAGTCATTTCCATTTCCATTTTAATTCATTCATAATGTTTTGTTATCTTTTGTTCCTTCCTTCTTAGCTTGTTAGATTTGTGAATGTGAGTAGAGTAGGAGTAGTCCTTTTTCATTTCAACATGGTATCAGAGCATAGGTTACTTCTTGATAACATTTCCTTTTGAGTTTTGATTTTCATCACCATAGATTCAATTTATGATCTCTTATTCCCTCCCGCTCTCACCTTTTTCAATTTATAATAAAAGTGCTTTTAAGCATATATCCTTCTTTCCAGAGTTCATGTTTTATTATTTTCCCTCCCTTCCCATCCCTCTTGTAAGTTTTTCATTACTGTGTCACTAGATAATCATCATTTGTTTCTCTTGTCTTTTCATCATGGTGCTTTTAAGCTCCAATATCAAGATAAATAACTTTGATCTTTGAGCACTATTCTATTTTTATGTGCTTATAAGCGCTTTTGAAGAAGTGATGCTCCTCGAGAGAGAATGGAATGGATAAAAACTATTTCACCTCGTATGCATGAAGTCCTGAACATGGCTGATTCAAGTGCTACCGTAACTGTCGTCAATAGATAGGAAGAGTGATACTAGCACTTCAACCACAGTACCTACTGCTACATTCAATAGCACTTCAACCACAGTACCTGCTGCTACATTCAATAATAGGAATTTATAGCAGACTTCATCAGAACGAGAAAAGAAAGGGCCAGTGATTGTGGGTTCTTTGCACAATAGAAAGCATAGAAAGGAGATTAGGCTGCATGTCTGTGCATCATCACACTCATGGCAACACAGATGATAGCTATTATGTGGGAATTCTTTGTCAAAGGAGAAAGCTACAGAGAGAGTGAAGAGTAAATGTTGAACTCCGCCATAGTCTATTGATCCACGAACAAGAAGCACAGAGAGGGGACTTTCGCGGAGACAGGTACAGGAAGCGTATCATCGTCTTTTGCATAGTACACATCAAATGGCGTAAGCATCCGTATAGGGTGTAAGTAAACTTCGCTCTCTGATGAATCATACTTAGAGGAAGAAATGAGATCGTTTGTATCACTTGAAGCTTCAAACTTCTCCTCTGCAAAGGAAGAGAGGCTCAGACTCTCAAGAGCAAGGTCCAAGCTGCCGGATTCGCTAACCTTTGAATGCTGCATGGAGTCCTTGCTGCTAAACACTGTTGATGGAGAGAGGTGTGGGATCGGCATACTCACACAAACAACAATGGTGCACACAGACACACACTCAGAAAGTCAGGGAGAACATAAGTCAGAGATGCACACACAGATCGACAGAGGCGTAAGCCAGAGGCGCAGAGGATAAGCCAAAATGAAGTGCTCACATGCTACGGGATAGTAGAAGAGCGACATGGACCTACAAATGGAAATCAAGCAATGGAGAGGGGCATACACCTATGCCCGCTTTGATGGATGCATCGAACTAGGCTGAAGCCAGACAAAAAAGCCAGAAATAGAAGTGGAGCTGATGGGCGCATCGGGAGGTGCCATTAATGTCAGAAATGGAAGTCCATAACAGTAGCATGCATTGTATCATTTATCTATGTATCATTGCATCACAACCAAGCATATGACAGGGCGACGATGCTGAGAGAGAACTGCACAGAACTATTACATAAGCAATGATGTATGCTATGGAAGAAGGAGTGGTACATGCGCATCCACGTGGATCATAGAGCTGGCGAGAACCTCTCCCTTAGAAAATTGTTTTCTTGATTTTCAAAAATAAGTGGTTCACATGAAGGCTCAGCTTGATGCACACTTATGGTTTTGCTTTGTGATAGCCTACAAATTCTTTGAAAACTTCTCCTTTCATATATCTTTGATGTGTATCTTCACATGATATGATGTAACAAAGGAAACCTCTTCATGTATTCACACGTTCCAAATTATATCAAGCCCCATGTAAAGGGACTAGACAGTGCTCTTTAAAAGAGTAAGACCTTCCCTATGGCTTGAACAAATGACACTTAAAGCCCACTACAAGGCCATGCAAGACAAAGGCTACACCAACAACAAAAGACTCAAGAAAAGAAAAATGCTCAAAAGGTGGCAAATGGTCCCATAAGCACTACTTACCCCATGATGTAGACCATTGTACATGTCTAGGGATCCCATATGTCCCTAGATCCCATTAAAAACCACTTGGATCCCAAAATGTCCAAGTATATGTCTTGGGATCCCATATGTCCCAAGATCCTAGAGATGCCATATGTCCCCAACTTGGATGCCATATGTCCAAGTTATGTCCAAGGATCCCATATGTCCTTAGATCCTAAAAATCAATGGACTAAGTGATCCCATATGTCACTAGTCCCCCATATTAAAAACAAAAGGGTCATCACATGGAGCTGGGGTGTTGAGAGTTCCATGATCCACCCTTTTGTCCCAACTTACTTTCATTCTCATGCAAGCACATATATCCCACATGCAAGGAATTCTCCCAAACTCCATATAAGCAAGACCTCTCCTTCACTCCAAACAAGTCATTCCACTCTAGCTCATTGCCAAGAGTGTGCTCCCACTCCTCATGGAGTCACCATGCTCATAGAGCATCTCATGTAAGTTCTAGGCTTCTCTCTTTCTTCTTCTAGAGAGAGAGCAAGAGAATCTACTTTCCATATCATCAAACTCGTGCATGTATTTGAATAAAAAAATGAGTTTTTTTAAAAAGTCTCATTCTCAGTGTATGTTAACTCAAAAGGGCCTATTTTTTAATATATATAAGTCACTTTTCTGGGCCCATTTTTTAAAATTTCTTTTAGAAAAAGTATAATGTTCAAAATCCCTCCAAAAGTAAATGCCACGTCATCAAATCTGTGACTATGCTTTCCCCAAAAAATGACTTTTTTTTCAGATTTCATCATTTTCAGCCATACACAATGGAAAAATAAACTTTAACCCATACACATACAAGAAGACACATTTTCTGAGCAAAACATATGCTTTAGAGTCCCTTCCAACTAGTTTTCCATCTTTGTGTTTGATATTGCTGGTCATTAGCAAAGATGGTGTTGAGATGTATCACAAACTTCACAGTAGAACGTCCTCATGCTCCTGCATCAACAAGTATCCATGTTCGTGTGCCTAGAGAGTTTGCTCCAAATACACGATGCAACAATGATGCCAATTCTCAAAATGAACCTTGTGCAACTGGAGAAAAAAGTATTGATCTTTGGACTCATGGTTCACTATATCCTCTTGATCCAATATCTTTTTACCGTCCAACATTCCATAACCTCTCAACTTTACTTCAGTTTATTGGTGCGGGTGAAGTTGGATTATTAGGTTACTGCAAGTGATTATCTACACATTCACATGCTACTGCTAAGTATTGGTTCCAACAATATCAACTCCATCATATGAGGGTGGTCACTTTAGAAAGCACAATCATATCTTTATAAAAAAAACTTGCAAATTTTGAACAGGATATGGAAGCAAAAGAAAGCACAATTTCAAAGTTAAATGCCAATCTCCATCAGCTGAAAGAGACTCCACTTGGTATGAGATATAAGAAAAGAGCATTGTCATCCTTTGAAGCTCTTTCAATAGGTGGTGGAGCACGCAAAGGACGTATATATGCAACGAGGTGAGTGTTTGGTTTACTTTTATATGTTTTAATGAATATTTGTAATGGAATCTTTCATTATGTAGTTCATTTATTCAAGACATAACTGCTTCATCAACAATTTGACAAGACCGATTCAAGCTGATGAATAGCTGTGTAAACACCAAAGAAATCACTTCGTCTATAGACTCACCCATAGAAAAGTGTATTAGAGTTGTTGAAGCTGAGTTTTCAAAGAAGTTAAAAAACCTTATCAAAGTGCAAGATGTACATGCAATATGTGACGAAGCGGGCATTAGTAGAAATGGGTATACTACAATGTACACCCTTCTGAGGCAAGCCTTACAAGAACAAGGTATTTCTCAAAGTATATTTCCATGCCCATATAAAGTGTCTATCAAAAAAAAAACTTCAAATGAGGATGTGACTCGTACTATTGGACAATATTTATTCATAGAAGACACTATGTCTGCCTCTGTTTATCATCGAAATATTCCCAAGAAGCAATCAAAGATCCTATCTACACAAGGATTTACGTACACTAAATTCAACAATATATTTGTGGATCTTTAGAAGCTTCAACAAGCAATGGTTCACTTTTATAGTTCAACAATCAAAGGTACCCCTACTACATTTTATGTCGTGTTGAAGTTTTATTGCATTCAAGTTTCATATTAAGATAATGTTTTCTCTTTTGTGTAGACTGTAATGTTAAGTTAAAGTTCATACTAAAGCTTGATGAGTGTTAAATAATAAAGGGTCGGCGACTAGAAAGGTTGAGTGTGATGCTAATGAATGAAGTTATGGACCATGCAATGAGTGATGAAACGTTAGGATCCACTTCCCATTTGACTTATGTTGATATATTTGGGTAGTGATGTGTGTGAACACACTAGGACCGCCGGGGCACTTTTTTCCCTCTTTAGGAGGTTTTTTCCCCCGGCTTGTATATACGCCTATTGCCCTAATGGGCTACTTATCTTTGTACATTCTCTAGTAATACATTCAGTATTGTGTGTTGTGCTCCAAGCTTCTTCTTCTTCCTTGTGCTGTTCGCGTGCTTCCGCAAACGTCTAACTCCAATAATTGGTATCAAAGCAGGTCCTCGCTTCATCTAGGGTGCCGTCGACACTCCTCCGTTTGCAGTCTCAAATTCGCACGAAATTTGGTGAGCATACTCAGGGTGTTTCAGAGATCAAAATGGCTTCGCTCTATGGTGCCGAAATCACGATCTGAGCTCGTTTCGGCCTCTGAACGCACTATCAGAGTGCTTGTGCAGGCTATTTCGTCTTTTTGTTCCAAAGGTATATACCAGTTCCTGTTCGCCAGTATAAGCGTCTCGAAGTCTGCTACAGGTCTAGCAGAATTTGTCTGGGCAGTTCTGTTCAACTTTTTGAGATACAATCAATTTTTTGCATCAATGTATTTTAGTCACCGGCCATGGCTGAAAGCAGTGATGTATTCCATATGTTGGCTGTTGAGGATAAGTTGGATGGTACCAACTACCCATTATGGGCTTATATGATGCGACATGTATTGGTTGCAAAAGGATTGTGGAACATTGTGCAGGGTGTTGAAAGAAGTCATGTTACACCTCTGACTACAGGTACTGCAAATACAGGTGCTGGAGCTGATGAAGATGGTGTCGAAGATGATATTCCGTAGATTCCTGTTCGTGCTGCTGTTTCTGCTGCACCTACTATAGAGCAGATTCGCTGGGATGGCAGAGATGCCCAGGCACATGCATTGATAGCTTTTTCTGTCAAACGTGCCATTATTCCTCACATTCGCTCTTGCAGAACAGCTAAGGATGCTTGGGATACACTTACCACATTGTACCAAGCTAGGAATGAGGCTCGTGTTGCTTACCTCCGAAAACAGTTGGAGAGTGAGCACATGAATGAAGGTGATTCTATAGATAGTTTCCTAACAGAGATCAAAGACTTGAAGGAACAATTGATTTCTACTGATGAGGTTATACCAGATAGCTCACTTATGCAGACCGTTCTGAATGGTCTTCCTGATTCATATCAGAGCTTTGCTTCTACTCTTCGATTGATGATGAAAGGCAATCCAAATGCCTTATCATTTGAGGAGTTAGTCTCTGTTCTGTTGCAAGATGATCAGTCCAGGCAAAACAGGTCCATTATGCAAGTTGAAGATCAAGCTTTCCTGGCTAGTTAGAAGGGCAAAGGAAAATGGAGCTCTTCAATTAGTAAGCAGAAATCTGCTAATTCTGCATATTCGAAGAAGGAAGATAAAGATGAGAAGAAATCAGAAAAGCAAAAATTGTTTTGTAAGTACTCTATAGGGAATGATCATATCATAAAGAATTGTCCAAAACTGGCTGCTAAAGAGGCAAAGAAGAAAGAGGCTGGAATGGTTGTTGCAGAGGCCTCTACACCAAAAATAGAGTCTGCAAATCTTGTGCAGGAAGAAGAATGGGCGTTTACTACTGTCTGCAGTTTTGACCCATCTTCTCATGAGTAGTGCATGTCTGTAGTAGACTCAGATGTTTGGTATTTTGACAGTGGGGTGACCAAACATATTACCTCACAGCACAGTTTCTTCTCTTCACTCGAGCTTGCCTCCACAGGGAATACTGTTACATGCGCCAACAACTCCTCTTATCCTATTATGGGAGTTGGTAAGATCATTTTGGCTACTGCTGATGGTAGTTCTTTCACTTTGTCAGATGATTTATTTGTACCAGGGATCAAAAAGAACCTGTTATCAGTTTTGCATTAGCCAAGATTGGCTTGATTGTGAAATTTGTTGATGACAGGTGTACATTTCATGATCTGTCAAATGGCGATGTGATTATTGCTTCTCGCATTTTATGTCGTGGGCTGTATAAGCTCATAGACTATGAAAGATCTGTAAATGATTTGGCATGTGCAGTAAATGATTCTCAGGCTATGTCAGATGCAAAGCTTTGGCATGCACGCTTCATCTGAATTTTGCTAGTTTGCTACGCCTGCAGAAATCTGAAAATGGTGTCCTTGTTGCCCAAACTTGAGGCACCTGGAAAACATGTTTGTGAAGGCTGTATTTTGGGCAAAATGCAGCGTTCATCCTTTCCAAAAGATGGTTCAGTTCGGGCTACTAAGAAATTGCAGCTTGTACATAGTGATGTCTATGGTCCTATATAGACACCTTCTTTTGGAAATTTTCTTTACTTCGTGACTTTCATTGATGATTTTTCCAAGCATGCATGGGTATATCCATTGAAGGCAAAGTCCGAAGTGTTCATGTGCTTTAAACAGTTTTTGGTTTTGGCTGAAAATCTGTCAGCATGTAAAATGGGCACCCTTCGTTCTGATCGAGGGAGGGAATATATGGCTAAACGTGGGATAAAACACCAGTGTACAGTGCCATATACACCTCAATAGAATAGAGTTGCTGAACGAAAGAATAGGTCACTCATGGAGATGGCAAGGTCCATGGTCAAAAGTCAGGCTTTACCACATAGTTTCTGGCTTGAGCCTATCATGTGTGCAACATATGTATTGAACAGGTGTCCCAGTAAAGCGCTGCAGTCTATCACTCCATATGAGGCTTGGCATGACCGCAAGCCATCTGTTGCTCATCTGCGTGTTTTTGGTTGTTTGGCATATGCACTAGTGCCTAAACAACATCGCAGAAAATTGGATGATAAGGCAGTAAAATGTTTTTTTGTTGGGTACAGTTCTGAAAGTAAAGGCTATCATTTGTATCATCCATAGACTAAACGCATTCTGGTTAGCCGTGATGTTGTCTTTGTGGAAGATGCTATTCAACCATTGCTTTCATGTAGTAAGGAGTCATCTGTTAGCTCGAAAGACATGTATGATACTTTGAGGCCTCTTTTTATAGGTGGACAGTCTAGTGCTGGTCCTAATGAGGCAACTTCTCAGCCTTTGCAAGCTTCATGTGATGATGCAGATCATTCCATTTCTGATGCAAATTTACATGATGCACTAGTTGATGAGAGAGCTGATATTGGGCAGGCAAAAACTATGCCAAAATGGCTGGTGCAGACTTTGCATGATAGCAAATTAGATGCACCTCTGTCATATCGTACTTGTTCAGGCTCTCATAGTGCCTCTTTTGCATCAGATTGCTATGTTATGGCTGCATCTAGTCCTTATGATGAGAATGAGCTTGTTTCATTTGATGAAGCACAAAATTCAGAAAATTGGATGGCTGCTATGCAATCTGAATATGATGCAATAACGAAGAATGGTACTTGGTCTTTATGTGACTTGCCTCCTGGCAAGAAGACCATTGGCACTAAGTGGGTATACAAGTTGAAGCGTAAACCTGATAAGTACAATTGATAGGTATAAGGCTAGGCTTGTTGCAAAGGGTTATGCACAAGAAAGAGGCATTGATTTTGATGAGACCTTTGCACCTACATGCCGTATGATTACTGTTTGACACTCATATGCTAGAATATCTATAGCATATCTTAATATATAGAATTCCATAAAATATGTGATCTCATCGATCACATCGGAGTTCATGGCTATTTTCCCTTCAAGACTAAGGACTCTATAGACTAGGTCATAGAAATCCGTAGGACCATTGTGTAGTATCCAAAAACTCCATGAATAGATCTCGACGAGATTTCATGGGAGTGGAAGTGCTAGCAGCCATTGCTTGCGCACGAGAATTCTATTGGCTTATTTGTGCTTTCTAGCTCTTTGAGAGTGCAAATGTGAGAAATGAGCACATAGAACCCATTTTTATAGCAGTTTCAAGTTTCTAAATTGGCTGGGCCCACTTTTAAAAGTACATAATAAAGTAGCACAATTTCAAAAAATGTGTTTTTGATGACAAAATAATGCACAGAACACGGAAGGATATGAATGTTTTCGCTTCAAAAAGCAAATTTCTAAACATAACACAACAAAAAGCATGTACAACCACATTTCAAAGTAGTGAACATAGAATTTTTGACATAAAGTTTTGAAATTACCATTGCAGAGAAGAAGGTAATATCTAATATGAATTGATTGTCCTACTTTTTACAAGGTTCTTGAAAGTACAAAAACCATGAGATACAATGACTAGGGCCCAAGAAGTGACATTATTAGGTTGCAAAAGAACTATGACAATGAGAGTTCTGTTCCATCTTTGCTCCAATCTATAGGGACTTTCATTTTGTATTCGAATCTTCTGCCCACCTATAATCAATTTGCAAGAAATTGAAGTTATTAAAGTAATGAAGCAATAATGAAAAGATTACTTTAACAAAAGCAAAAAACATTTCTCACCTTATGTCCTTGTATTTTGAATTTGGATTGAGTTAATCACCAAGTGTTCTCTCATATTAGCCAAGGTCCAATGATTATTCACTAAAATAGTTTCTGTTTCATTGTTGGGCAATCTATGCTTTATTTCAAATGAATGTAAAGATCCCTCTGAACTTTGAAATAGCATCCATTTGCCAAGTTTGCACATCCAACGATCATAGTAGAATCTAATGTATAATGAAGTACGTTGTTTCAAATATCAAAATCCTATACCTGTTCCACCTATTTTACAAAGATATTTATCACCTTTTGCAATTCCTTCTATCAAACCCCAATTTTCACCAAGAAGACTTTCAACTTGCTCATATGTGATATCTTTACACATGAACATGGTGGAAGTCTCTTGGAATGAGAATCCTTGGAATAAATATACAACACAATGAACGGGAAAAGACTAGTGCAAACCTACAAACCTAGACACTTTTGTGAATTTCAAAGAATTATGTATATCCATTACCATCTTGTGCTTCAAAGATGATACAGACCATATACCAGGTTTTGGCCACTCCAAGTTAAGAAGAGAATGTACTTCAATTCTCCCTAACCTTCCAAAACCATTCACTATAGAGGGCACAACATATCTATGTGTGTAAAAGAAAACTCTATCATGGTAAAGTTGAGCAGGAGATATTTCTGGAAAGACTAGTGCACCAACATCTGCATGCAATGCCTGGAAAGTACCTGTAAGACTATGAAGTGGTTGCTCTTCCACGAAAGTAGAAGGAAATACATGTGAAACAAACAAAAACATATCTAAATAGTTTAGAAATATATTCAACACAAGAAAACATACAATATTGTAGAGTAATACTTACAATTCACATGATATCTCATTCTATTAGAGTTTTCAAGTTTCATAGTTGCCATTGTAAAAACATGTTGTACAATAGCAACCATCCCAATGTCTCTGTGCTTCTTGAAGCCAAGCAACTTTCTCTTCCAATGAAGATCTAAGTTTCCACGATCTCTAACTCGATGATGCCCGACTCTAAAGGGTTGCATGTACACCCATGCACCTTTGGAGTACTCATGTGATAGCCATTGTCCATCTCTGGCTTTGATATTGCGACATCTTAATGTGAGGATTTCATCTTTCTGTTGCCTAGAAGCTTTACATGTTGCCATTGAAGCTAAAGGTATTCAAGCTACAATAGTAATTTGAGATAGGAGATGAAGGAAGGTTGGAGTGTAGAAACAAGAGCTTCAATGATGTGCTATAGAGTGAAAGTAGTGGGAAAAGATGACTTTTTGGGACCTGGGTATGAAAATGTGAGGTTTAGGAGGGAAATGACTCTTTTTTGAGTTTTTGAAAAAGCCCATTTTTTTCAGCTCAAAACATGACGGATTTTGAATTTGGGGTCAAAAAGAGTACTTTTGAGTCTAAAAAGTAATGGGGGGTCCATTCCCAGGTGTTATGATGAGTTTTTTAACTTTTTAGAAATTTTGAATTTTTGGGCCCAACTAAGTTACGAGATTCCTTCTCTCTCTAGAGGCAGCTCATTAAATAAGGGAGAAATATGTCCCCTCTCCCCCCTTCAGCTTAGTATTTATAAGGCATAGACTATGGCCACCACCCTCTTCTGATTGGTCCATCACTAATCACTCCTTAATCTAAAAGGCCCATTTAAGGTTCATTTTTTTGCCTAATGTTCATGAATTCTTTGTTCTTGTTGCACAAGTTGTCTGCTTCGTCCATATAGACTTTGATTTGACTTTCTAATAATTTGCTTTGATTCATCATATGCACCTTTTCCATTTCATGTGCTTCCTATTATTTTTTCAATGTTGTGACTTCCTGTTGAAGCTTGGATATAGATAGTATGGCTTCTTCTAGTTTCCAATTCAATTGTCTTCTATGCGAGTTACTGCTGAGTACTTATGTTTTTGGCCGAGAGCTCTTTACTCATGATTTGGAATCGATGTTTGGCCTCAAATAGTTTGGCTTTTTCTTTGTCTTCTTCCATCAATATGTTTTTAACCATCATGGCTATGTCAATCATATTTCTGACTATTGGCTTCAACTGATTCACATCTACATTAAGCCATGTCTTTAATATAATGGGTTCTTCACCCGTTCCCACATGTTTACCTTGAGCAACATGTAGTGTGTCTTGATTAGGCTGCTTGATATGGAGTTTCACTCTTGGCTCAGCCTCATCAGTTATGGTTGTTGTTTTGTGTGCTTCAGATTCCTTAAATTGCATTTTTTGAGAGTCAGCTATCACATCCAAGGGTGAGGGTTTGGCAACCACTCGAATGGGTATATTAGGTTCTTGCTCTTCCTGTACTTCCTTATTATCTTGTTCTTGTTTTGGATGTATAATTGTTTTGGACCTAGGAGGCGACACCTCTTTGTGTTATCCTTGTCTAGTCATTCAATTGAATGGTGTGCACCTTCTTTGGTTGCTCTTCTTGCATCTGTTGAGTTTGTTCCACCTCTATATTCTGATTTTCAACTTGATTCTAAACTTGGTTCAACTCATCCCATTCCTCATCAACATGCTCATCCATGTGTATGTCAGTATTTCACGTGTCTTGATCCTGGGATGATTCGTCTTCCGAGCTTGAATTGTTTAAACCCAATTGTTTATACCGGTCTAATTTTGATATTC
The DNA here is from genome assembly GCA_020310875.1 of Ceratopteris richardii. NCBI lineage: Eukaryota > Viridiplantae > Streptophyta > Polypodiopsida > Polypodiales > Pteridaceae > Ceratopteris > Ceratopteris richardii. The sequence continues at coordinate 120,311,503 of CM035421.1, forward strand.
TTTTGCCTGCTTGTGTGGACTTTTGTTGTTTAGTTGATTAAAAATACTAGTGACCCTATGTGATAAGGTTCACCTGACCTTCAGTGTAAGCATGTGTTGCTTCTAGTGCAGTAGAGAGATCACATTGAGTAATGACGGGAGGTTTTGCAAAGGATAACTTTGGAAGTACATGTATTCTTTTTTATTGTGGGGTGTCGGATACCTCCTCTACAGAAGCATGTTTTGCACCTCTCATTGTAGTTCTTGAGCTAGTGCCAACCTCTTCCACTATAGTAATTCCTTCCTTTTTCTTGGGTACGGTGGCAGATTTTACATATTTTGACATTTTGGTAGTGGAAGGCATCAATCGTAAACACTCCTTCAGGCCTAAAGCTTGATAGATCACGAAGGTCAAAGCAAAGCTGCCATTTAAAAACTTCTTATGTCCCCATTGCCTTTTTTGCTTCAAATATCTGCTCATGGACATATAGGGTCAAATTGATTTGATTGCCAACCTGCTTGACTGCATGGGACATCAATTGCACGGCCACTTTTTGTGGGGCTATGTATCTATGCATATTCAAGAAACAAAAATGTTGGTGCACCAATCATACTTCTTCTTTGATGTCGATTCTATTGATGTCCATGAATGTCCTTTTCTTAGCCTCATGGATTTCATCCTTTAGATCAGTTATACCATCCTTTGTCCATCCAAATGCTGCCTTGATCAACTCATGAGTGAATCTAATCATTTGTGAATCTCTATTTTTGTCTAACACCATAGCTTCTAGGACGAATGGCTTGTCAAGTGTTGGATGCAGAGTATTCATCACTTGCGTACACCTTTGAAAGTCTAGTTTGTAAATAGGAAGCTTTAAGTATGCTTCTATTCCGGCTTGTGTCCATACTTCTACTATCCTTGCATTTCATGCAATACCCTAAAGTCCTAATTCATCACTAGAAATTGATGATCTCTATCCATGATTTTGATGGTAATGAGGAACACATGCTTGCTTGCTAGTTGATCATCATGGAACCCATGTCCACGTGCCTAAGTTGCAGATTATAGGGGAAACTCAAGTACTTCCACCTCTTGAGTAGCTTCAGAATCAAAGGAAGCCCCCTACATAACTTTGGAATCAGAGGAAGCCATAATCACTTGAACCATCGATGCTATTAGTATCAAACTTATGATCAATTTCATTTATTATCATGGTGAACTTGTCCACTCCGTGTGTCAGGTCCCCACTCATAGAGTGCAAAGGGAACATTTTGCCTGGTATTTTTATTTTTTTACTGAAAGGAAAATAGAAAAGTCAGTATCATAGCCGAAGCAAAGATTATTTTGGTTTATTTTAGTGTATAGTACAAGGTATTTCCTATTCTCGTGAAGGGAAATGTGCACTAATATTGATACAGAGAAACTGGTGTGCCGAATGCATGGCCTCATCGTATGGCCCTAACATGCGTACTCGAGGTGCATTCAATTCAATATGAGTGCAAGAGGAATTATCTACCTGTGTCAATAGCATTTTTAGTTCTGATTTTGGGATCCACTTCTTCCTTATTGTGGTGCCCTAAGTGTCATTCTTGATGTTAGTCATGCCTTCTGGAGTAGTTTGGATTCTCTTTTCTTTCATTCTCCACCTGTATCGTATCGTTGGTGGAGCTACTGTTTGTTTGCATGGTGGTCTTCTCTTCCTGTGGTTTCTTTGTCTCTTGGACGGTTTCTTGGATCAATTTTGACCTCCATGTGGTATCTATGGCTGCTCCTTTTTGTATCCACTTGATCCCCTCCACAATGCACAAATCTCCTAAGCATAGGTATTCTCATCAGGGGGTGGGGGTAATTCTTTTGTCCTTGCACACCTAATTTCTTGGCCACTAAGTCAACAATTTCTTCCACATTATTGTTTGAACTAGAGATGCTACTAGAAGAATCCTCACTTTTGCTCTTGATTTGAGGAATCTTCAAGTCTTCAAAGAGATTTTCGTCCAAGTCTATACACTCCTTCAAACACTCACTCAATGTTTGGAATCTCTTTACATAGACTAGTGCTCTTAGAGACCCATTGACTAATCCTTCCAAAAATAATAAAAACATTTTTGCTACAAGGGCCTCTCCTCTATGGGACATCTATCCACATATTGCTTAAATCTCCTAGCTGCCAGACGAACTCACTCAATAGGGGATTGTTTAAAGCTGTGAATAAAATATGAGGAATTATTCTTAATGCCAATCTTTGTGAATTCTCCAATCATTTTCTAGAATACTTGCTCTATATTTAGGAAACTATTGGGCTCAAGTGGTTGGAACAAAGCTAAAGCAGTGTTAGTGAGTGCTAAAGCATGAATTGGCTATGTGGTTGTAATGCTCACTGGACCCATCATAGTGGCTTCTCATACACTTAGCCACTTGAATCAATCGTAAGCTTCTACTAGGTTCTGGTGGTCTGGGCATAACAAGAACAACAGATGTCTCACATGAACACCAACGCCTCTGCCTACGGGTGGTCTCTCAAGCATAGGGTTCCTATTTCTTGGTTCTCCACAGGATGGGGGTTGATAATTAGGATTGGTTCCTTGCATTGAAAATTGAACATTAAGTTCTCACAGGAATGCTCTGCTGTTGTGTGTGTTTGAAGTTTTGGTAAGCATAACTTTGATAGGTTCCTTGAGGGTTCTGGGAGGTAGTGCCTTGATCTCTTGAAAGAAACACTAGTATGCCTTGATATTTCAATTTGGATCTTTCCAGATCTGTTACAGGCTAGTATTTTCTCCTATTCCTATCATAATAGGTGATTCAAGAGGAATCCTCAGAATCTTGCAACTCATAAATGGTGCAGGGTTGCTACTTTCTCCCCACAAGGATGAGTGAGCTTGTAGTAGCTTCGCCATCCCACCTACCATATATACGTCGGTCAATGTGTCATCCTGAAGGATCTTATCACCTCTCCAAGCTCTTGTTACCTTAGACTTACCTCGGGTTGTAGAAATCCTATCTTCATTATTTTCCCCATTAGGATCATCTATGTCTTCTATTTCCCTTTGTTCACTAATGGTTTTTGGGCATTTTGGCACTACATAAATCACTACCCTTTTATCCATGTAGAATTCTCCTTAATATTTCAGTGCTGGTCTTGGGACAATCTCTGATTTGCTTACTTTCTTCATTCGGGTCACAGATTTGTCCAAGCCATCCATGTAGATTGGCAATTCATGCTGGTTTGTAGTCACATACTCGAGTGAGGTCCTATATTGACCTTCAATTACGGACATGAACCCTGTCAAAGGCACAGAGCTATGCATGTCTTCTTAGGAAATCATAGCTTCCTCTTTTGACTCACTAGATGTACCAAAGTAATGACAATGGGCACTAGGTAAAACAATGCTTCTTGCAGATGATATGACACTTCATTGGCTTCCTAGGACACGTCTTGAACGTAGGTTCATTCACTGACTACCTAGATAGTGGAATGGGGTCTCTTTCATTCACTCTAACCCTTGAAATAAATCTAGCAAAAACTGGTTTTTCTTTAAGATGTTTTTCAGTTGGTCTCAGGTTCCCACGATACACGATATTTGATTTGGATGATACATGATACTTCTAGAGTCCATGATATGTGGACTAACACGATACACGATACTTAACCCTTAGTGATACACAATACTACAGAATTTCCATGATACACAATACTGGACTAAGCCACGATACACAATACTCTGATTTCAACGATACATGATACTTATTCAGTCATGATACTTATTCAGTCATGATACTTGATACTTGGCTAAGGTGATACACAATACACAAGGATTAACGATACACGATACGCTAGTATTTCCAGGATACATGATATTGGGATCCTAAACGATACTCAATACACAATATTTCAGAATGGAATACTTTGGGCAAAAACCATACATGATCTGTGATACACAAAACCCTCGTGATACACAATACACAAGTGATCTGATGATACACAATATTTAAAAGTCTCGCAATACACGATACTCAAGTAATCGTGATACACGATACTTGAATAATCACAATACATGATACTCCAATATCATGATACTCGACCTGATGATACATGATACCCAAGCATCGCGAGACAGAGGAGAATAGGTATCGGCGATACACGATACGTGCCAGGTATCATGACACATGAGAATTCAACTATCATGATACTTGAACTCGACCGGTCATGATACTTGGTCTTTTGTCACTCGAAAACCAAAAAATTTCAAGCAAATGAATGTGCTCCTTGTGCACTCCTCTTCACCTCTATGTGCCTGTGCAAATCAAACTCTCACTCAACCCCACGATACCTTCCTCATTTATCATGTTTTGGGTAAATGTAAAGACTTTTCCAATTAGCAAGATGTAATGAGCTCACCTCTTTGCGGCTCTCTTCAAGCTTTGAATACTCATAGCCTCCTACAACTAAGAATCCACTTGATACATGCTCGACGATACATGCTTTGAACCCAAGGCTGAAAGGTACTAAAATGAGAATTTTTGGGATTTTGGGAAATGTACCTACCTACTCTACTCCTCCTCCTTCCTTTCTACTCTCTACTCCTACTCACACACTCTCATTTCCCTAGGTCTAACAACTTATTACACACACTTCCTAAGTGTGAAGTAATAAAAGCAATGAAAAACGACTTGCAAAAGCAGAGTACTTACCTCTTCACAACTTGTACCTTCACCTATAAGCTCTTACCGTCACACAAGTACCTTGGTTGGAATCGTACTTCCCTAGAAATGGCACCAAAAAATGTGTGTACCTAAGTAATGACTTAGGGACTTGCAACGGAGGAGACTATACCTCGATCACCAACAATTACATATAGTGGGGATCATCACACATTTAAATTATTAATCCGAGAAGTATCTTAAACCTTACTGAGTGTATGAGGACATGCACTTACACAATGGTCAATGAAGTGGAATAGCTAACCTTGCATGCAGATGAGTGCAATCAATCGCATACATCACCTACACAAGTGAAAATGGTGTCGTGATATTTGAAACAACAACAAGCATAAAAACAGACTCTTCTCTTAGCTCCGAACTCGGAATATGGTCAATAGTGGGTTCATTTTGAAGCTCTCGATTAGACACATCCAATGGCAACTCTTCTCCGATTTTGACAAATGTGTTTCAAGTTATGGGCAAAAAACAAGGCTACGGGACTCAACTAATCATGCCACACACCTTCTCAAGCTTCACATACACTCTTCCAAAAATCAATGAAATGGATAGGCAACATTTCCATGCACTCAATTCAAGCTACAAACACACATGCAAGCTCACAAGCATAGAGGTATAGGAAGAAGAAGAGGCAAACTCAAAATTCTGAGCTCTCTACTCTCACAATGGCAAAAAAGTCTTTGCAAATAGTCACAAAATGAATTATATACATGTGCCCTAAAATTGTTCCTTTCACACAAGAGACCGGCACTTTATTGAAAAAGCCTAAATTCCTACTATTTTACAAGGGCAATGTTACAATAATTCGGGTTCATGCATCTAGAGAACTCCTCTAGTGCATTTACATGGCTTCTTGAGGTATTTCACGGAAACTTAAAGAAGAAAATTTATGCCCATAATTTGAAAATTTTTAGGGCTCCCTTTTCTGTGCTCCCTTTCTCTGCAACAATGATGAAAGGCAATTCAAATGCCTTAAAATTTGAGTTAGTAGTTGTTTTGTTGCAGGAAGATCAGTCGAGGAAAAACATGTACATTATGTGTTGCAGATCAAGATTTCTTAGCCAATTAGAAGGGTAAAGGTAAATGGAGCTCATCTACTAGTAAGAAAAAATTTCTGTGCATAGTCAAAGAAGGAAGACATGGGCGAGAAAAAATCAGAAAAGTAGAAAAAATTCTACAAATATTGTAAAGGAAATGATCATGTCATAAAGAGTTCTCCGAAATTGGTTGCCACCTAGAATAGAGTCTACTAATCTTAAGCAGAATGAAGAATGGACATTTACTACTATTTGTAGTTATGACCCATCTTCTCATGAACAATGTAGGTTTTTCATGGGAGTTGGTAAGATCATTCTGGTATACCAAAGTTTCTAGCTTGAGGTTGTTATGTGTGCAACATATATACTTAATAGGTGTCCCACTAAAACATTGCAATCCATCACTCTATATGAGGCTTGGCATGGTTGCAAACCATTTGTTGCTCATCTCCATGTCTTTGATTGTTTGACATATGCATTAGTGCCTAAACAGCAATGCATAAAATTCAATGATAAAGCAGTAAAATGTATTTTTATTGGGTATAGTTTTGAAAGCAAAGTCTATGATCTATATCATCTGCATATTAAATTCACTTTGGTTAGTCGTGATTTTGTTTTTGTAGAAAATGTGATTCAACCATTACTTTCATGTACTAAGGACACATCGAATAGCTTCAAGGATTTGTATGACACTTTGCTTCCTCTTTTTATAAGTGGATAGTCAAGTACTAGTTGAAATAAAGCACTTTCTCAGCTTGTAATAGTTTTCACATGAATTATGCAAATCACTCCATTTCTGATGCAAATTTACATGATGCACTTGTTGATGAGAGGCTTGATAAAGAGGACACAAAAACTATGCATGAATGGCTGGTGCAGACTTTATGAGATAGAAAATTAGATACACCTCTATCATATCATACTTGTTGAGGCTCTGAGAGTGATTCATTTGCTTCATATTGTTATGCAATGGTTGCCTCTAGTCTTTGTAATGAGAATGAGCTTATTTCTTTTGAAGAAGCACAAACTTCAAAAAAGATGGTTGTTGATATGCAATAAGAATATAATTTTATTATGAAGAGTGGTATTTGTTCTTTATGTGATTTGCCTCTAGGAAAAAAGGCCATGGCACTAAATGATTATACAAGCTGAAGCATGAGTCTCATGGAACAATTGAGAGGTATAAGGTTAGGCTTGTTGCAAAAGGTTATGCTCAAGAGAGAGGCATTAATTTTGATGAGACCTTGGCTCCCACATGCCAATTGACCATCGTTCGTAGCATAACAATGATGTTTCATTATGCAAGACAATGATTACTAGGTATGCTTTGAAAAGTGATTATGATGAATGATAATGATGTGTGATAATGTCCTTTGATCTTAAATATGATCATTCATTCTGATATGATTTTGATATATGATGATAATGCAATGTGGTTATGATATGTGATAGGCCATGAAGAGGAATAAAGATTATGTTGATGAATCTATCTTCATACGTGCGCGCGCGCGCACACACACACACACATATATATATATATATATATATATATATATATATATATATATATATATATATATATATATATATATATATATATATATATATATATATATATATATATATATATACGTACAACACTAAATATGTATTCACCAATATAATTCTAGATAATTATATTATATATCAAGCAACTTAGCTATATACCTGTCTATTTACGTAGCTACCTCTTGCATTCATATGTCTATCTAGCATATTTTTCTACATATCTATCCATGCATAAATCTTTCTATACGTCCATCTCTATTTCATTACATTAACCTAAATAACAATGTGAAATAGTTTTATTTTCTACACCTATATCCAGCATCTATCCTTAGCATTTATATATAACTTCTTATCTATCTCTCTATCTATCTAACCATGTATATGTGCTTGCATCCATCTATTTATTTATCTCTCCTACATATTTATGATACTTCCACATATCCATGTACTCATTTTTTATTTATGAAAATGTATCTATGCACACATGTATATTTATCTAGCTTCATGTTATAGTATCTATAATATTTACCAATATTATAGGTCTATTTTTAGATAATATAAATATATAGATCCTTTAAGTAAATATGTAGCTTTATATGTAAGATTTATATGTAAGATATCCATCCATAGCAAGAAAACTATAGTTAAGTCTACCTACCATTCTAGGTGTCCACCATGGAGGTAGGTAGATAGAGATTATAACATGGATTCATCATACATTCATCTATACATCTATCATTCCATTGGATCCTTCCCGTTAGTCTACAATTTCTTATGATTATAGATACCTCCCCTTAGGAAAAGGAGAGATTCTAGACCCTTGGATCATTGGAGTCCCTACCTTTCATAAATAGAAACCCAAAGAGACAAGCTATGAGCATACTTTTGTTTGATGCTATTCCAAGAAGAAATTATTTCCAAAATGGGAAATCTACCAAAAAGTTTAGAGAATAAAAAATGCAAAAGGAAAATGGAATGAATTGTTATAAATTATGGAATATGTTGAACAAGGAATTGTTGGAGTGTTAAATTATTAATGTATTAATGTGTTTTTGGTGTTTTTGGTATAGCAGCTAAAGGTTCATGAGGAGTGTGAAAGGCATGAAAGGGAGGACATCAATAATCCGACTTTAGGATGGACATCAATAATCCGACTCATAATTTAGTTTGTAAATAAATTTGCGTAGAAGGTTCTATTGTTAGAAACAGTTAGAAAAGTAATGGTTAGAATAAGGGTCATTATAGACTGCAATTTTTGATATTGAAAGCAAAGGCTTTCTAGAAAAGCTACCAACGTTTAGTTTCACGCATGCTTTTTGAAGCCGCTCTCATGTAACCACTATTTTCGACTTAATAAAAAATCCTATAAATACATGCACTCTGTGTACTGTCGAAACAGAGTGCATGGGGGGAGATTGTACCCAATAGTGCATTCTGTCTCGTCTCCTGGCATATCTATTTTTTTGTGTGTTTTTAGCATCCGTAACCTCTCTGTGCGCATGAGTTAGGATCGTGAAAACAATGGTATCAGAGCTCTGTCCATGTCACTAGGGAGGGATCTGTTTCTGTTCATTTTGACGATTGATCTCTGTTTCGTTGTTCTCTGTTCGCAATCCGATACCGATTCTGATTCTGTTTTCGATTCTGATTTTGATTCCGATTTTCGTTTCCATTTCCATTTCCTATTCTTGTTTCTATTTCAGTTTCTGTTTCTGTTCTAGTTCCAGAACCAAAACCTATGTTTACACCTACGTTTACACCTAAGGCATCGACTAAGGCATATAACTTACGCATAATGTAAGGCATAACTAAGGAATTACTAAGGCATTACTTTAGCATCTTTGGCACCCAAGGCTCCCTTGGCAACCATTGGCTACACACAAACCAATTTTAATGTATGTGGCGATAAGGACTTTTAGATTCACCAAGGTGGGAGGATTTGAACCCACAACCTCATTCACACAAGGGAAGTGCTTTACCACTACAGTCTCTCTTGGTGTTGTCACTACAGTTCTCTCCTCTTATATTTAACATAACTTGCAACTCTTTCTTACTTTTTCAAAACGGCTTGGGCAAAGCGACACAGCCCGACGCGAAATGGCACGTCTCAGGGTACATCTTGTCAGGGTACATCAGGGTACATCCAGACAGGGTACATCTTGTGAGGGTACATCAAGGTACATCCAAACAGGGTACAACCATCTAGGGTACATCCTGTTAGAGTATATTTTCCTAGGGTATATCTCGAGAGGGAAGCACTAGATTGAGGATCCAAGATAACTTGCTTGGGTAAGAACTAGGTTCAAGAAACTGAGGTTGAAAGCAAGGAAAGTCTGTAGCAAGAGGGTTTTGTTCTATTCATACTCAAGGACCTTACGAACACTATGGTAGATTTTGGTAATTCACCTCTAGCTGAGGCAACACTCGAGCAACAACTAGAGCTCTTGTGGCATGAAATTCAAGATGCTCAGAATGAGATCAGACAATGTGAAGACGTCCTCCAAAAGATACAAACTGATGAAGACAACCTTACGAGGGTAGTAAAAGCTATTGTTTCTGCCCAATCTGATGTTACACATTCCAAGATTGGTGTTAGAAACTACCAATTTCTACAATTTGATGGCCGTAAGGATGGGCCTTTAGTCCTTTCATGGTTGTCACAGTTTGATGATTTTTATACTGATGAAACATATGCTGAAAATGAAAAAGTCAAATCTGCCACTAACTATTTAGTAGGAAAAGCTCAACTCTGGTGGAATGTCTTGTGGCATAGTATAGAGCGTCCAACAACATGGAAGGCTTTTCAAGAAAAGTTTAAGGATTCTTTTCTACCCTTACAGTTCAACCTACATGTTCCGCAATTGTGGGCTAAATTTACATGGATGGAAGGTGATACGTTTACAACCTATGCGGACGGGTTCTACCAATACTTAGTATCTCTTCGCTTGCTTGAAGATGTTTCAGATGATACTATGAAAAAGAAGTATAACGATGGTTTAGTGAGGGAAATTCAACCAAAGCTTTGCTCATGCCGGCCTACATCCCTTCATGAAGCTATTGTCTTTATTCATGACACGGAGAATGAGTACCAATCGATTATCAAGAGGATCAGTTTGAAGCAGCCACATCAACAACAACAATCTTTTTGCTAGTTTAATTTTCTTTGATTATATGTAATGCATTTACACATAGAATTTAGTATGTAGGATCATACTTTAGATATAATTTTGAAAATGAATTAGAATACTGACTTATTTAAAGGCTATGTCAGCATCACATAGATAATCCTAATAAGTTAACACCTCCATGAACATTTCCATGCATGTGTTTTTACACGAAACATGCTTATTTTTTTCGTTTAGTGATGAAACATGTAATTGGCCATCCATGTTTATTATTTTATCAACTAAGGTCAGTTGCTTTTTCAACTGAGGGGCATGTTATAAATTATGGAATATGTTGAACAAGGAATTTTTGGAGTGTTAAATTATTAATGTATTAATGTGTTTTTGGTGTTTTTGGTATAGCAGGTAAAGGTTCGTGGGGAGCGTGAAAGGCATGAAAGGGCAGACATCAATAATCCGACTTTAGGATGGACACCAATAATCCGACTTATAATTTAGTTTGTAAATAAATCCGCGTAGAAGGTTCTATTGCTAGAAACGGTTAAAAAAGTAGTGGTTAGAATAAGGGTCATTGTAGACCGCAATTTTTGATATTGAAAGCAAAGGCTTTCTAGAAAAGTTACCAACTTTTAGTTACACACATGCTTTTTGAAGCTGCTCTCATGTAACCACTATTTTTGACTTAATAAAAAATCCTATAAAAACATGCACTTTGTGTACTATTGAAACAGAGTGCATGGAGGGAGATTACACCCAATACTGAGTTCTATCTCGTCTCGTGGTGTGTCTATTTTTTTATGTGGTTTTTGCATCTGGAACCTCTATGCGCGCGTGAGTCAAGATCCTGACAACATGAATAATGTACTTGCAACATGAAAAGAGTATGAGACTCAAAATGAGTAGACCATGAAGTGGATAACTTGCATGGATTAGAGTGAGCTTACCAAAAGCATGAAGTAGGCTCTCCAAGATTCTAACCAGGTACAAAGTGGAGGCAGGCCTCTTTATACAGAAGTGGAGCAGGGTCTCCAAAGTACATCATATGTGGGATAATTCCCCTTGAAAGAGAATGATTACAAGGTAGAAGCAAATGGCAAGGTACCCAAATACAACTAGATACAATAAAATAAATATGAAATGGAGTGTCTCCTAGATACAACATGAAGATGCACTCATATGGATGCAAAAGGTAATGGAATGGATGAAATCATCTCCTCAACACTCCCTATATAGCTCCATTTTGAAGCAAATGAATGTTGCAAAGATCCACCAAGTGTTAGAGAGAAACTAGAGGTGCAGCATTTGTGAACATGCTCACTAGGATCTCTTGAGAGGTACACTTCTCTTGAGCAATCTCTTGAGATATGAGCTTCTTGTGGATGATTGGTACTGGATCTTGATGTGCTTGGTCCAAGAATCGAAAATCAGATTCCTGGTGATGGCCAATGCTCGTCACCATGTCATCTTGAATGCCACAAAGATGTATGTTGAGGATGATAGAAAGCAAGGAGGGGAGAGTGTTGGCAAAAGCTAAGAAAATGGCCAAAAAGCCTGAGATCAAAGCTCAATCAAAAGAGGAAGAAAGTGGTAGAAGGGAAGCCCAATCATGGAAGCAAAGGATGAAGGCATCTACTATATTTCCCATCTCAAATCCCTCATGAGATTAAGTTTTCTCTAATTTGTTTTACTCAAAATACTTGTAAAAATGCTTGTTTTTGGTATAAATTTTTAGTTTTAGCATTTATCATGCCCACATTGTGGAAATGTAATATTCATCAAGCTTCATGGCATACATAGAATAGCCACACCAAATTTCATAATTTAATGACATCAGTTTGGCCTCCAAATAGCTTTGGACCAGTCAAGCACTATGGTGTGGATAGAGCTCTTAAAAAATCTATATAAGTTAAAACTGTGTCATTTGTATAGGGTGATCAATTAGAGATGACAAATCTTTTGAGCTATGTACTCTTATCTCGCTGAGCAATAGAAGAGCTTCTTGGAGCACATGTCCACTTGCCTACTCATGAGTGTGTGTGCGTGCATGCATGTATGTATGCACCTTTCTGTGTGCTTGCATCTCTCTTGTTGTAGGTGGATCTACTTCCATCTTCCTACATATGATCTTCATACCACCAACTTTTGCTCCATGGATTTGACATTTTTTTGTTGTGTTTGCATGTTGGCTATGATGACGTGAGTTAACAATATGTTTGGCACTTGTTCCTGAAAAGGGATCAATAGAAAACTATAGATTCAAACTATGAGGCTCGATCCAGGGAAGCAAGCTCCAAGCATCAATGAAAAGAGCTCATCTTGAATGAGATAGAGAAATGGAGATCCATGCCTTTTTTTTATAAAAGGAAGTTTTGTGATAGCCTACTCTCTTGAACTTTAATTAATAGAAAGAACACATGTACAATTGAATGGGCCTAGCGTCCATGGGATTTTGGAGACCCATATCTTAAGAATTATATCAAGGGAGGAGTTAATGATTTCAAAACCGTGACTCCAAATAATGATGGATAGTGCTAGATATCAATGAACGGTGATGCTTAATTATGAAAGACAATGATTAATAGGTATGATTTGATAGTGATTATGATGTGTGATTATGAGGAATGATAATTCTTGTCCGTATCTTAATTCACGCACACATAGAGGTTATGAATGTTGAAAACAAACAGAGAAATAGATATGCAAAGAGACGAGACAAAATGCAGTATTGGGTGTAACCTTCCCCCATGCACTCTATTTCCACAGTCCACAGAGTGCATGTATTTATAGGAGTTTTTTGATTATGTCAAAACAGTGGTTACATTAGAGCGGCTTTGAAAAGCATGCATGAAATTAAAAGTTGGTCTCTTTTGTAGAGAGCCTTTGCTTTTAATAATAGAAATTGCAGTCTAGAGCGACCCTTATTCTAACCACTACTTTACTAATTATTTCTAAAAATAGAACCCTGTATGGGGGTTTATTTACAAACTATATAAATTATAAATCGGATTATTGATGTCCGTCCTTTCATGCCTTTCATGCCCTCACGAACCTTGAGCTGCTATATCAAAAACACCAAAACACATTAATACATTAATAAATTAACACTCTGAAAATGCCTTGTTCAACACATTCCATAATTCATAACATGCCCCTCAATTGAAAAAGCTACTGACCTCAGTTGATAAAAAAAAAAACATGGATGGCCAGTCACATGTTCCATCACTGAATGAAAATAAGGATGTTCCATGTAAAAACACATGCATGGAAATGTTCATGGAGGAGTTACATTAATGTGTTTGTGTATGATATGTAGAAATTAAGTGTTCATAATGGGGTGTTAATTGTGTTTTATGTATCCATTGACATTCTTCAATAGAGTGATTTTTGTACTTAACTAAATATCCATGATATTAAGTACCTGTGCATGTAGTAGTGACATCATGATCAATTATTTTCTCACAAACTAAGATTTTAGATTGTTCTTCAACTAAAGAAGGGTCATCAAGAAGTGGAATGAGTGGTAAAGTTCCTTTAAATGGTTTAAGTAAACTAATTTGAAAAGAGTGATGTATATTCCAATGAGATGGTATATTTAATATGAATGAATAATCATTAATTTTTCGTATAATGCAAAATAGTCCATAATAGCGTGGTGCAAGTTTAATTTTAGGATGCTGCAAAATATTTTTGAGACGCCTTTTAATGATTCGCAACCATACAAGATCATTTTCCTTGAATTCATTGGCTAATCATTTTGTATTGACATTACGTGTATAACATTCTTGACTTTTCCTAATGTCCTCATGGACATTGTGAAGTATGGAAATGTGATCTTGAGCAATAGAATCAGCCATCAAAATGTCAGTTTGAGTCAGTGTGTACCTAAGTCACGAAGTCTTAGGGACTTGTGTCAAAGAGACTAAATCTCAATTGCCACACAAGTGCATATAGTGGTGGATTGACACACGCTTAATTATCAATCGGAAGAACCACAAGAACCAAGTGTATGAGGACATGTGCACACGTGATGGAAAGTGAAGTGGTTCAGCTAAAGAGCATGAGAAATGATAGCTTGCTCTTTCTTCAGCTGATCCTCATACACTGCTATCCATTCTTCCAATGGTTTTGTGTCTTTCTCTGTCACTTCAGGAGCTTCTATTGGTTGATTGCATAAAAGTGTTGTCAATATCTCCTTGTTCTTGTTTCGGAGGTTATCTGCTTCGTCCATATATACCGTAATTTGAGACTCAAGGATCTGCTTCTAGTGTTCATTCATGCCTTTTCAACTTTGCTAGCCTCATATTTGCTTTGCATTTCTTTTAATTGTTCTTTTAGCTTCTGATTGTCCGTTTCTAGTGTGTTGCATTGATGGTTGGCCTCCTGGGCTTCTGCCTCTTTTTCTACTATTATCTTTTGTGCTTGAATTAATTGGGCAGATAGATTCTCACCTATCCCCTAAAACTGATTCTTTTCCCCCACTGCCTTGTCATAGTTAGCATCAGCCTCAAGCATTAACTGTTGAGTATCCATGGCAGTTTGTATCATTTGTTGTACTACTGGCCTGAGCTGAGTGACGTCCACATTTAACCATGTTTTTGGGATGCTTGGAGCTTCCCCTGTTTGTACATCTTTTCCTTGCTCCACATGTATGGTCTCGTTATGTGTTTGCCTTATTTGGAGTTGTACCTCTTGTTCTCTTTTCTCTTCTTCCTTATTGATAAACTTTGTGGAACTCCCTTGAAATGTTACATCCATTGGAGATGGTTCTACCACTACCCTTATTGGTGTGAAGGGTTCTGATTCTTCAACTATATTTTCAACCTTTTCTTCCTTGGGGTTCTTGAACAGGACCTCTCCCGCTAGCAGAGTCTCTTTGATTTGAATATTAGATACTTCATTCAATTTAATAATATGTACCTCTACTTGAGACACTTCCTTCCTTGTCGTGTCCTTGATGGAGTCAATTGGCGTTTGATCTACCTTCATGCCTTCCATGTCCAAGTCCTCATTTACTTGATTTAATTCCTTCCATTGCCCATCATCCTTGGAATCACTTTTAATATCCACATTTAACATTGAGGTTTTCGGTTCTTCTTGTGCATCTGATGATGAGCTTGAGTTCATCAATCCCAATTCTCTGTATCTGTGGACCTTGGTCAGCCTCTTTCTTTGTTCCGAGTCTTGATGAGCTTGTTGGTAGTGGTGCCCTTGCACTGATAGATTTACCTGTCTTTCCATGTATTGGTGAGTAGATTCCATTGCTTTTGTCAATTCTTCTTTCGTAATCGATGGATTCTCTTCCAGCCTAGTCCTTGGGAGTACATGAGCTTTCTTTGTAGCTGGAGTTTGAGTTTCCGCCTGCATCATTTCCCTTAGCCTCTTGGTACCTCTCATTCTAGGTTGGGAGCTTTGTTTTGCTTCCTCAACGATCTTGACTCCCTTATTTTTCCTAGGAACTATAGCAATCTTTGCATACTTGGCCATTGCTTCAGATGACATCTCTATCAGATGTTCTCTAATGCCCAAAAGCATGATATATCAATATGGTCAAGGAAACACTTCGATTTAGGAACTTCTTATGATTCCACTGCTTCTTAGCCTCGAAGAGCCGTTCTTGAATGTATGGAGTCATATTGACTTGATTCCCAATTTTTTTGATTGCATGTGATAGCATTTGCACTATGATCTTTTGTGGAACAGTGTACCTGTGCATGTTGGGAAAACAAAAGTGCTGATGGATGAGTCTCACTTCCTCTTCTATATCAATGCGATTGATATCTGTGAATGTTTAGGTCTTCGCTACTCGACTTTCCTCTTTCAAAATGGTAGTTCCATCTTTTTCTCAACCGAAAGCTTCTTTAATCAGGTCGTGGGTGAATTGTATAATGACCTACTCCCCTACTGCATCTAGTACTCTTGCCTCAAGTACTAATGGATCATGCAATGCCGGTTGTAAGGTGTTCATAACTTGAGTGCAACGCAGGAAGTCCGGTTTGTATATCGGTAATTCAAAGTACTTGTGACTGCCCACCTTCTTCATAATGTCCATCGTCGATGGAAGTTCATGCACTACCTTGAAGTCTTGGGACATTATGGGGAACTGATGATCAATATCCATGATTTTGATCGTCACTAGGAACAAATAATCCCCTGCTGGTTGATCTTCTCTAAACTAGTGACCTTTTGCTTTAGTCACGCTTTATAGAGGGAATTCCAGCACTTCCTCTTGAATGGTTGCTTGAGAGTCCTCAGAAGCCATTTGCACTCGTAATGAAAAGAGCATTAGCTTCCTATAGAAAGTGTGTTTTTGGTGTTGTGTGTTGTAATGACATTTCTTTCATTGCATCACTCCATTCCCCTTGCTCACATAAGTAAGATCTCTTACCACATATCTTTTCATTTTTGCTTCTGAAAGAAAACAAGAATTAGTGTAGCCCAAGCGTTTATTTATTTACATAGTAGGTCCATTCCTATGGAAGTAGAATCTATGACCTATTCGCAAGTGGGGAATGTGCACCACTGCTTGTGTTACATACATCATGTGCTGAATGCAAAGCCTCATAAGGTGGCCCTATCATGCATACTTTGGGTGCATTAGAATCTTCATGTGTGTAAACGGAATCCTTAGGGTTCTGTTGTTCCGATTCCTGCTGCCTCTTGGGTCTCCATATCCATTTTGTAGTGGAAGTGTGAGGCTTCATCTTCTCTTTGTTTTGTCATGTTCTCGGTCTTTCCTCTTGCTTTTGTGTAGTTTGAGTATTTGATGTCATATTCCTCTGGTTCCTGTGATTATTCTTGTTTGGCTTTAGGGTCCTACTTTGTTGGTGCAATGTGTCTTCTTGCTTGTCTATCTCTTGGCTTGCAATTTCTCTGAATCTTTTTGGAATCCATATTTGTTGCCGTGTTTTCTGAGCTTCTACTAATGACTTTGGAAGCCATACTCTGAGAAGTCTCTTCGGTCCCGCTTGTAATGAAGAGGATCATTTGTTATTCCTTGTCACCAGCTTAGTGTCCTACATCAGTGTAGACTTCTGTATTTCCCTAAATCGATCCTTGCGAACCCATTGTATATTGGCACTTCCTGGTTGTGATAATCCGAAAGTAGACTTCCACATTGATGCTCTTCCTTTGTTGTAGGTGACTTTAGGAGCGTTGTCTTCATCATTTCTCTTTGATTCACCGTTCATGTAGGATGAGTCCACCTCAACGACTGATGCATTGGTGTTGGTATTTACTTCTTTCTTTGGACATCCTCTGGTAGATCATTGCTTGAGTTGTTTGCTAATTCCTCTTCTTGGGTTTCTTTCTCATGCTTGATGATGTCTTGCCTCTTAGGGGATCTTTCTTCTAATAGGCTAAAGATTTCTTTGTGCCCTATTTTGGCTAAGATGTATCCTTGAGCTAGGTGAATGCTTACTTCATTTTCAATGATCCAGTCTTGTCTTAGGATTAGATTTTTGATCAAACTAGAACTCATTGCTCCATGGTTGAATTTCCTAGGTGGAGGGATATTGTAGCTTCTCCAATGCATTCTATGACTTGTCCTCCTACACGTGTCATGTGTGCTTTAGTAGGTGTTATGGTCGTTTGAAGATGCGCTATCACCATTCTTCGTATGCAACTGAGTGCTGCTCCTGAATCTATTAAGGCATCTATTAACTGGTACTCCGTCATTCCAATCCCTAGGTTTAAGTATGGTTGGGACTTGCTGACATGGTTAGTGTTGGCCTGGTGAACTTGGCAGTTGACCATGGGAATAGGCTCTTCCCCTTGTAGATACCGTTCATCCCTTTTCCTTATCCACTCTTTTCGCTTCTTGATACGCTCTAGGGCTTCTTGTCTTGCTTCCTCTCTAATCCTCTCTTCCTCTCTTTTTCTATTTTGAGCACCTACGAGTCGTGCTAACATTTGGTATGTCAATTGCTCCATGTAATGCTTTACTCGACAACCACTTATGTAATTAGGAAGGACATCCCCATCCAGAGTGATTAGATTAACCACTCCACTAGTGGAAATCCTATTGATTATTAGTGGTCCATATCCGCATTTCTGTAGATTCTTTGCATGTTGCTTTAGAGTATATACCAACACTAAATCTCCTTCTTTTAGTCCTTTTTCTTTGATATGCGCATCATAATATGCTTTCTGTCTTCTCTTTGCCGCATAAATTCCAACAACAGCTTGTATTCTAGTCTCATATAGCTTTTCAATTTGATCTAGTTGCTTGGGCAATTCATGCCCCGTCCATTCATACTGTTGTGCTATTCTCAAAGTAGGCACTAAAAAATCGATTGTCAAGATTGCGTTTTGTCCATACACTAGGTTAATGGTGTAGTTCCAATGGCTATCTTATAAGCCGCGCGGAAGGCCCAAATTGCATGATGCAATTGTTTGTCCCAATCTGACCTTCCACTATTGACTATCTTTGTCAATACAGTACACAACACCTTATTAGAACTTTCAGCTTGCCCGTTGGCTTGAGGGTGATAAGGGGCTGATTTTTTATGAATCACTAAGAACTCAGTCATTAAGGATTCTATCACTTCATTAATGAAATGCGTTCCTCTATCACTCACTATTTCTATAGGTAATCCAAGCGAGTAAAGATATGCTCAAAAAGGAACTTAGCAGTGGTCTGAGCATCATTTTTTCTAGTAGCCTTAGCCTCTACCCATTTAGTCAAGTAATCCGTAGCTACTATTATGTATTCAGCTCCTTTAGCTAGTGGGTTAACGGGTCCTATAAAATCAATACCCCATTTTGAAAATGCTCTAGCCCAAACCATGGGTCTTAATGGCATGTCATCTCATCTAATCGGATATTTAGCCCTTTGGCATGTCTTGCAACTTCATACATAGGTGTCTGCATCCATATGTAGAGTTGGCCACCACAAGCCTGCAAAGAGGATCATCTTTATGGTTCTTTCAGCTGAGAAATGTCCTCCTATAGCACCTGCATGTGCCATTTCTAATATGGGTAGGTACTCTCCTTCATGTACACATAGTCATAGTTGATTATCTTTAACTCTCTTGAATAATTGTCTTCCCAGAATAATGTATTCTTTACTCATTTCTTCTAGGGATCGTTTCCTTGCTAAACTGATTCCTTCTTCATGCTCGCGTGTCTTTAGGAATTTCACCAATGTCTTACTCCAGTTGGGTGCTATTGTAGAGAAGGGCAAAGATGTATGATCATATGGAGGGTTTCTTGACATCCCCTGCAACTATTGACGTATTCATGGACGTCCTTAGGCATATCACACCAGTATACACATAGCCGTTTCAATTCTCTGAGAGTTCCATGAGTTCCTTTGTGCATTCTCCATTTATTTATGTCAGCTTGTTCAATCAAATTCTTCTGTTCGTCCTCTTCTACACATCTAGAAAATACACCGTTGGATTCTTTATGATACACACTTCCTTCTATTATGTGTAAATTATGTGATTGTAGGATTTCTGTTCTACTCTCCCTGTTAATTGAGTGTTGTGGTCCATGAGTGAGTATTGGGATTGACTTTTCTGCCCATTTGGGACATACTTCCAAATTGAACAGGTAAGTGTCTGGCAAATCATCTGGTACTCCGCTCGGTGGTTCTCCATGGGTTAATCTAGAGAGATGATCTGCTCTTACATGAGTGTTACCCTTCTTTACAATTACTTCAAAATTGAATTTCATTAATAACAGAAACCATCTCACTAGTCTTCCTGTGTTGCAAGGCTTATTGACTAAGTACAATAAGGCTTGATGATCTATGAAAAATTTGAACTTGTTGGCTAAGAGATAGTGTCTAAATTTCTTTACAGCGTACACCATTCCTAATCCTTCTCTCTCCGTAGTCGTATAGTTTCTCTCGGCTTGATTCAGTTGCTTGCTTGCATAGGCAATTGGATGGTCCAATTTCCTTCATCTGCCGGTTGAGCTAGGATGCATCCTATTGCGTAATTGGAAGCGTCCACATGAATATGAAAAGGTTTGTTCCAATTGGGTGTTTTCAAAATTGGAGCCGTGCTAAGCTTCTTTTTAGCTCATTAAATGCCTTCTCGCATTTGTTCGTCCATGTGAATTGAGTCAACAATCCATACAAAGGTTTGGCAATTATAGCGTACATGTGGATAAATCGACGGTAGTGTATTCCACAATAACCCATAAATGCTTGCACTTCCTTTGCATTTTTTTGTCGAGGAAGTTCTAGAATTACTTTGATCTTGTCTTCATCCATAGATATTCCGTTCCTAGATACAATGTGTCCTAGGATTTTTCCTTGTCTTACCAAAAAAACGCACTTCTCAGGATTTAGATAGACTCTATATTGTTGACATTTATTAAATATTTTTCACAATTTTGGAATGTGTTCCTGTCTCCGATTTGAATATGTACATAGGTCGTCTACATATACTTCCATACTTTTCTTTAGAAATTCTTTGAAAACCTGACACATCAACCTTTGGAAAGTAGTAGGGGCATTAGCGAGTCCAAAAGGCATCACTCTGAAAGCATAGACCCCCCATTCAGTTGCGAATGCAATCTTATGTTGATCCTTAGTAGCAATGGCTACTTGGTTGTATCCAGAGAATCCGTCCAAGAAGCTATAGACTTCTTTTCCTACAACTCTTTCCAATAGGTGGTCGGTGATAGGTAATGGGTAACTATCACGGATTGTGGGTGCATTGAATTTCTTCAGATTAATACACTCTCTCAGTTTTCCGTTCTTTTTGGGTACAACAACTAGTGGTGACACCCATTCCGTATGTTCTATTTCGTAAATGAATCTAGCCGCTAATAGCTTGTCTATTTCTTCTTTTATTTTTGCGGCATAAACCTCGTTATACGTGTTTGGATGGTTTTGCCTCCGTTGTCATTGGTATTCGGTGAGAACAAATGGAGGGTTCCACACCTTTAAGATCCTTATAGGTCCAAGCAAATACATCTCGATATTCTTGAATCAATCATATCAATTGTTCTTCCTCCTCCGTTGACACATCCTTTCCTATGTATGTACATCTTTCTTCTCTATCTTCTATGGTTACTATGATTTTTTTCGTTTGTTCCTTGTTGTCATACACCTCTCCTTCTCTTGCCTCTCTCTTAGGCATCTGAATAGCTATTTTTCTTTCTTCTACTTCATATCTTTTGAAGTGTTCTGGAACCTCAAAATCAGTCTTACTCACGCTTTCCTCCTTATTTGATACGATAGGGACTGCTTCTATAGTTAAAACTTTGGTCGTTCCATACTCTTCTTCAACTTGAATGAATTCTAGATAAGGTTCCTCCAAATCAAACTCTGGTTCCATTTTTATGCTCTCATATTCTTCTCTCCATTCTTTTTCTAATATTTCTCTTGCTTCTACCTCCTGAAGGACTACCATGTACAAGTTTATGTCGTAGCCTTCTTCGTCCACACATTCATTCATAGTCAATACTTCTTCATTTACACACACGTCCAAGGTTGCTAGAATCTCCATCCAACCGTCCGGTTCAAATGCTTCGTCAGGAAAAACTTGAGGCATGTACATAGGGTCCTCTATGGGTCGATAATTATGCTGTTGAATCTCAAGGTCAAGGACAAGCATAATAAGTGCATCAAAGAAGTGGATACACAAGAAGAAAGAGCAAGTAGGGAGCTCCAAGAAGTACATGTCAAATTTTCATAAGAATCCCTATAAAAATAGTGATTTTCATCACTAAAAACCATTGTAAATATCACTTCACCTTTTTATAACTCCATTTTGTTCAAGCCAAGGAGTCCTTGAGCTTGAGGAGTATTAGAAATATCATCCTACCAATTTTCATAATTTCTAGACTCCGTTTGAGCCCTCAAATAAGCCCTGAAACCTAATTTTTAACTAGGCCAGACACTAGGTCTAGATAGGGCCAAAACTAGTCCAAAAACTAAAAAGAGCTAGAGAGCTCATTTTTTGAGGTTGGCTTGTTAGAGAATAGAGCTTTTGTAAGAGAGTTCCTTTGCAATAGAAGCTTTCCATTGTTCCTTTCTTTGATCTTGCCTTGTGTGTGTGTGTGTATGCGTGTGCATGCTTGTGTGCTTTCACTCACACACTTGTGCCTTCACTTGCTCGTGGTCTTCATATCGGTCCTCACGTCTCCGCGGATTGACAAGTAAAGGAGGTGATGCTTACGCTTGAGCTACACCAAATTTTGGTGCCGTTGCCGGGGAGAGAGCTTCGAGGACGAGCGTTGTGATGGTAAGATCGTAGATTTGCGACGTTGGAAGGTAAAAAAAATTGTCATTTTTGCTGCTAGATGAATTCATTGTAGAAGTTTCCAAGAGTGGTATCAGACATAACACATCATCCCTGATCCACAACTTCAAGCAGACATCCCAAGAAACAGTGCGACTAGCAGGAAGAAGGTTTAGATAGTACTTAGAAAGATGCCTTGTTCTAGATTTGCCCACACCTGCCAAACAAGTGGCCTTGTTCTTAAATGGCTTACTGAGCACAAAATTAAGATCATATGTGTACTTGAAAGAGCCTAGAAGCATAGAAGAGTGTGTGCAGACCTGCATTGACATAGAAGACAACTTGGGTGAGGAGTTAGGACTATCCAAACTCTATAAAGACTCTGACAGTTCTACTAGTCATACCTCCAGAGCCTCCACTGAGCTGGATGAGATCGCAGAGCAAGTTGCCAAGAAGCTGGGAGTCCAAAATAGACAAACACAGAGAGTCACCTCATTGAACCGATGTTATACCTGTGGAGGGGACCACATGGCTAACGTATGCTCAATGCAAAACCAAAACATCAGAGAAAGGAATGCTCCATATTGCACTATTGAGAGAAAATACACGAACCACATGGCTCAAGATTGTCCATACAATAGACAGGCTGTTAGAAAAAATTATCAGCAACCTTACCCATACGGTAGGTATCAAAACCAATACCAGCAGCCATATTATATGCCACAACAGCAATATTAGACACCATATAGGCCAGAACCAGTCCTAGGAAACCAACCACCAGTGCCTGCCAATGTAATTCCAGTTAAGTATGCAGTGGCAAAAGAGAACCTTAATAGAGCATTGGTGCTAGTGACCCCACTGATTTCAGAGAATGACTCTCATGCTCATAGTTCAGACTAATCCCATGAAGGTAGTCCACATGCTTATTACACAGAGTCTCCTGAGCATAGTGAGATTTACTCATATCAATATGAGGCACCACCTATGGAACAAAATTGGGAGCCTGAATACTCCAATGTCATGTACACAAATGCTAACCCTAGGCCCCAATTGAGACAAGTAAGACCACAAGCCCCTAGAGGACCATGTTTCAGATGTCAGGGCGACCATTTCATTCGTGAATGTCCCCACCCATCAACTCCGGGACAAGGACAGGCTATCACAATACAAGCCTTTTGTCCTGAATGTGGCAAAGACCATATCCCCAGAGATTGTCCAAGAAACCCCTCCAGTGCACCCAAGATTACACCCATTAATATGGTAGGCCTAGTGGCGGATTCAAGTTCAAGTAGCAGTAATGTGGCTCCTATACAAGCTATCACTAGAGCACAAGCCTTAAAACAGGATAAACCAGTAGAGTTATCGGAGTCGAGTGAATCGGGAGAACCTAGTAAGAGGAAAACAAGAACATGGAAGGATACTATAGAGAATGCCAATCGCAAGTGGAATAAAAAGTTATCAGAACTAGAAGAAAGCCTAAAAGAAGCGAAAACAAAAATAGATGACATTGCATCTCAAACCCCCTCGCATGCCCAAACTCCATATACTCCACCTCATCCCACCCCACCACCCATTGTTAATAGACCGCAACCAGGGTCTGTTCTTGCAGATCCAACCCCAGAAGGCTTGGACATGATGTTCAAGGCCTACCAGGCTCGACTCCAAGAAGGGCCTACACTTGCAAACCTAGACAAGAGTTACCCTAGAGCAAATTTAGAGATTGAACGAATGAAAATGTGCATGAAAATGGTAGAACAAGCTCAAGCTATACTTGAGACTAGTCAAAAGTTTAATCAGACAAACTCTATCAAACCGGATTTGCATTTCCAAGGCTTACTAGAAAGATTAGAGCAGTTGGTAAACAAACCGCAAGTTTCTTTACCTCCACAGGCTCAACCAGTTATTGAGAGAAGAAGCTCACCACCAATGGGAGCGTATGTTCCTAATTCCACGGATGCTGGAATACCTCCTTCAATTCAGGAGCACTCTCAAGAGTTCTTGCGGGGGAAATACAAGAGGAGAGATGGGCCAAGGAGAAGGGTAATTCCCCTCCTATTCGTGAGATTGATGACCTTCATGATCAATTTCCCCAAGACATTCCATCTATTTACGGAGATGAAGCAGAACAACAAGAAGACAAAAGATTAGATTTTGAATCTAATACTTTAGAAGAGCTGCCACAATTCATTGGCCCTTGGGAATCTGAATCTCTTCAGATCAGAGCTCCCAAGCAAGGAAACTCTCAATACTCACAAATCCACTCTCTCAGAGATGCAATCTCTCTTCTTTACTCAAAACTATGCTCTCTCTAGTCTCTCAAAACTTCATTCATTAATTTTTCAATGATGTTTACCTATTTATCTAATGTGCAGATGGACATGCTTCTATTGGTTTTAAAAGACGTGCTTTCTACACATTTGTAGATGCATACTTGGTGTGCAATGCATCTCAAAATAGGTGCAAAAAAGATTTGGGTTAACAGACGAACTAAGAAAAAAGACAAGGCTTTCTGATCTTCACTTCTCTTCCTATTTCCATTGCCTTCCTTCGATCTTCTCCTGCATTCAAACACTAAACACGTGATAAGAAATATCAAATCAAAATATTCATATGTACACATATAATTCATGAAAGGAGTTTATGGTATGTATAGACGATTCAACAACTATTGCTCTTCTATCCAAAGCTTTGATTAGATTATCTTTTGGTGAGTAATTATCTTTTGGTGAGGGAGAGATAAAACTCCCGTGCTCGTACCTTTTGATGAGGGATAGGTAAAACTCCCGTGCTCGTAATTACCTTCTGATGAGGGAGAGGTAGAACTCCCGTGCTCGTAATTACCTTTTGATGAGGGAGAGGTAAAACTCCCGTGCTCGTAATTACCTTTTAATGAGGGAGAGGTAAAACTCCCGTGCTCGTAATTACCTTTTGATGAGGGAGAGGTAAAACTCCCGTGCTCGTACCTTTTGATGAGGGAGAGGTAAAACTCCCGTGCTCGTAATTATCTTTTGATGAGGGAGAGATAAAACTCCCATGCTCATAATTACCTTTTGATGAGGGAGAGGTAAAACTCTCGTGCTCGTACCTTTTGATGAGGGAGAGGTAAAACTCCCGTGCTCGTAATTATCTTTTGATGAGGGAGAGATAAAACTCCCGTGCTCGTAATTACCTTTTGATTAGGGAGAGGTAAAAACTCCTGTTCATATGTTTTTTAATTTTGAGGGAGAAAACTACAAAAATCCCATTCACAATTACCTTTTGATGAGGGAGATGATAAACTCTCGTGCTCGTAATTACCTTTTGATGAGGGAGAGGTAAAACTCCCGTTCATATGTTTTTTTAATTTTGAGGGAGAAAACTACAAAATTCCTATTCATAATTACCTTTTGATGAGGGAGATGGTAAACTCCCGTGCTGGTACCTTTTGATGAGGGAGAGGTAAAACTCCCATGCTCGTACCTTTTGATGAGGGAGAGGTAAAACTCCCGTTCATAATTTATGCTTTTGTTTTTGACCCGTAGGAACATGTTCATTTAAAAACACAAATTCATACATTACCTGAGATCTCCGAGCCGTGGTGCTTCACGTCGGGTCAACCAAATGTAGGCGCGAAAGCAACGGTTGATGGATCAGGTCAACCGCTAGAAATAACGACGCATGCCGGGTGCTTGGAGCAATCTCAGGTAAACTCGTAGACTCAACGAGAATACTAGATAGAGTGATTAGATCAAAATAAAAAACCTTATCATATCATAAAACCCGATGTTCAATGATCTAGTTTGGAAGTAACAAACAGAGCCCATTTGATTTCTTAATAGATAAATTCGATTCATGTACTCAATTTCTTTGATTGGAACGTCTAAAATATAACCATTGTTTTTTAAAAGTGGGAACTCAATGAAATAAGTAAGGGTTCAATTAGAAAATATATTCTAGAATCAAGAACTTTAGAATCACATTTACAATTCAAGTCATTCTTTGAAAACTTCAAAATATCTTAAAAGAACATACGAATTTAATCCAAGCATTCACTTCATCATGTTTGGTCCAAACCTTCACCATTTCTTATTATTTTTGACTCATAAAAAGGAATCAGGTTAATATGTGACGAGTTATCATATAAACAAGACTTGGGAAATTATTATTATAAATAGGATGAACTTGTAAATCAAAACTCAATCGCACTTGTCCGAACCAAGTCTTGGGAAATTATTATTATAAATAGGATGAACTTGTAAATCAAAACTCAATCGCACTTGTCCAAACCAAGTCTTTTTCTTAATCAAAGGCCATACTAAGACAATAGCTATCTTGATGACTTCAAGATTGAAATTCAATGGAAATCATGAGCATTTCATATGTTTCTCATTTATTTATAACCGCTCCTCGCGTTTGAAATCCTTATCGTTCTTTTGGATATTTCAAAAATGAAGTAAGTTTTCATTCATATGTCTATCTCGAGTCCTAAAGGCTACTCGGAATCAATGCAAACTATCAAGTTATATATATATATATATATATATATATATATATATATATATATATATATATATATATATATATATATATATATATATATATATATAATAGAAAAAAAAATTAACTACTATCTTTCGTCAATATAAGGAACAAAGAAAACCCAAATACGATTATATCAATATAAGAGAATATGGAATTGATCAAACCTTTGAAATTCTATATATGATCTATGAAAACTCAGGAAAACGTATGACGAGTTTTTTATTTATTGATACTATATATATCATATGATTTTCAACATGATGTCTTTTTATCGCTAATCAATTCAAAACATTTACAGATTCTCATACCTTCGCAGCAACATACTGATGTATCATAGAATTTTACGTATGTGGTAGTCTAATGATTTTTGGAACTCAAGGTGGGAAAATAACTCCAAATGATTGCATCCTAAAGCCAAGTCATGAATTGATGAAGTCCAACATCTAACAACTATAAATAAACATAATCAGAGTAATCAGAGGTCAAAATCAATGAAGCAAGACATACCACTTTTAAAGAACTACAGCTTTCACGGTCTTTTCTCAAGGAAATGATAATTGCGCAAGTTACATTACAGCAATGGTTATCATCACATCAACAGTTCATGAGATATAACAAGACTTCATGGGGAAACGTTTTGGCTATCGGCATGCATGTTCTTGCTATAACTGATCGTAAAAGGAATATCATTGACATAATAGTTCAAAAGATGCTTACTACAAAAAAAGCCTAATCAAATTTACACTAGTAATCACGTGAATCCCTTTTCTTGATCGTTTAGATGTGTTTCAGGATATCCTTAATGCTATGAACAGTTGTGGTACATGATTTACATCATTTAACATGCGCTTATCAAACACTTAGTCAAATATAATTGCTGTAGCATAGGCAACACTTATATAAGTTAGAATTTTTCAGAAACTATTCATCTACAAATGAGCATGAAATTGATGTGCATTAATTAATTAAATCTTCAAGCTTGGCTTATCTATCACTATGGTATTTTTCTGCAACAAGTATGAATCATGATGTCTGGACAGCGATCTTTGTTTATAGTTCCAAGTTGACAATAAAGATTTCTACCACAGCCAAGAAACATGCATTCTATAATATAAACTGAACAAGAACAACATTAAAACATGCATGTAACCTTAGCGCATATAGACTTGCAAATAACAAAAAGTAAGTACAAAAACAAAATTTAATCTAACATTGGTACTATCCAAAAGTAAATCATACTCTGCGTATTGAATCTCGAGAAAGCAAAATTAATAATAATACTAGAAATGCGTAGACAATAGTTGCCTCCATTATCAGAATCACATAGTTGAACGCTGAAATGTTGCTGGATCCTTCTTCAGGTCGAAATAATTTGTTTTTATCAATCAACGCACTTCTCTTTTCTGGTATCTTTCTTCATTAATCATAATGATTCCCTTTTCACTTCTGTGCTATGTATCTCCAGTACCTCTGCAGTTCATAAATTGCCAGCACCGAAAATGTGAAATTGGCCTCCTTGTATGATCCTATCGTCCTCCCTCTTTGAGAGTGTTCGGAACAAAGCATGACAGCTTACTGGTTAAAGACAATTAAGTTTAGTTCATCAGACAAATAAACCATTACAACACCATTTAATCGATTCTATCACATCAGCAATATCACTCTGTCGGCTGCTCGGCATGAGTATAGCTTGGCTTTTCCTCTACTGTTGGAGTCCAATCTCTGTCATGCTCATTGTGGTCATCCTCCTTAATTTATCTGAACGATATTTCAAAAACTGGAGTGTCTTGCTTGAACATGTACACTTTAGAGGACTTCTTAATCGTATAATTTCGTAACAATAGATAACTAAACCAACATCTACAAATTATATTCTATGATGAACAAAATTGAACAGGTTTAGTCTTTTAATACATACAAAAGGAGAAGGTAATTGATAACAGAGATTCTCCACAAGGAAGGTGTGAAACAGAGCGCTGTCATGGCTACATAAAAGCTTCACTCGACCTTAGCTAAAGCCTCTGGATCTGAATTCTTGTCATGGTGACATTTGAATAGAGCAATCAGTTCTCCTTCGAATGCCCAAACTCCTTTTCGAGTAGCAATGTGAAATTCTCTCTCTCCAAAAAGCAGAATCTTTCGTAGTTATTCTCGGACCTGTCAAAGGTCTCCTCCAGGATGCACTTCTTTCCTCCTTGATTCCTGTGCTTTTGCATGAGAAAAACCTACATTCGATCAACACTCCTCCTTTCATGCGGAACTGCCCCACCTCTCAGAAATGATATGCGTCTCCATCTCTCCTGCAGCCACTTCAGCATCCTCCTCCCGGAGAACCATAGATCACTACAACTCCCCTCTACTAATCTGCCTGAAAAGAACGATCAATTGGACTCCCCAGCTAGCTGCCAGGTTGCCCCTTTTCTTGCATGTCAAAAACTCCCCTTTTTCATGCGACCACAGATGTAGTGTCACAAGGCTTTAACTTTTCTAAAAACATATCACTTTGATCAATCATCCTTTATTGATGGCATGCCAACTTTCCTTTTCTTATATAAATAGAGATCGTCTCTATTTTTTCGAATCATATGATTTAAACTCTATGTTTAGAGTTCATAAAAAAACTTTTACGTGCCATCTTGAAATAATATGAACCAAATCATTGTCCCATAATCTGAATCAAAGTTTAGCTCAAGTCTTCATCACTCCCTCGTATTCCACAAGGTGTGAAATCAAAATAATAAACCGAGAGTTTGATCAAGACATAAGAGTAGAGATGAATATCTCTACGACATCCACCCCCACCAAACCTGTGCTTCCTCTGGATGCACCAACTTGAGATAAAACCTGCTTTCTTCATAATATAAAATATGTTTATATATCATTTTGTTACAAAATATTCAAGTGCATGTGTAAAAAAGTACAGTGCCTTATGTAAGGCCATGTATTGGGCCCTATGCAATTCATACTTTGTAGTGCATAGAAAAACAAACATGGTGCAATGAGAAAGGTAAAAGGCTTCGGATGGTGAGGATTGTGCACTCACTCACATACATAGCAATGTAAAAATACATAAAGCCTTACAATCTCTCTTATGTGCATGGGTACCACTCAGTTTGTGCCTCAATGCATGGTCATGTAATGTGACTCTACCACATGCATACTTTAAGTGCATCAAAAACATAATGGTGCAAAAATCGCAGTTTTATGGTATCTAAGCAAGGAAACTCTCAATACTCACAAATCCACTCTCTCACAGATGCAATCTCTCTTCTTTACTCAGAACTATGCTCTCTCTAGTCTCTCAAAAATTCATTCATTAACTTTTCAATGATGTTTACCTATTTATCTAATATGCAGATGGACATGCTTCTATTGGTTGTAAAAGACGTGCTTTCTACACATTTCTAGATGCATACTTGGTGTGCAATGCATCTCAAAAATAGGTGCAAAAAAGATTTGGGTTAACAGACGAACTAAGAAAAAAGACAAGGCTTTCTGATCTTCACTTCTCTTCGTATTTCCATTGCCTTCCTTCGATCTTCTCCTACATTCAAACACTAACCACGTGATAAGAAATATCAAATCAAAATATTAATATGTACACATATAATTCATGAAAGGACTTTATGGTATGTATAGACGATTCAACAACTATTGCTCTTCTATCCAAAGCTTTGATTAGTACCTGTTATCAAAACCCTCATAAAGATCATTAGTATAAAATAATCATTAAATTATGTCTATAAAAACTCATTAATTCAACCTTTTTCCTTCAATTAGTACTTACCTTTTTATAAGAGAGATGATAAACTCCCGTTCAGAATTACCTTTTGATGAGGGAGAGGTAAAACTCCCGTTCATAATTACCTTTTGATGAGGGAGAGATAAAACTACCGTGCTCGTAATTATCTTTTGGTGAGTAATTAACTTTTGGTGAGGGAGAGATAAAACTCCCGTGCTCGTACCTTTTGATGAGGGAGAGGTAAAACTCCCGTGCTCGTAATTACCTTTTGATGAGGGAGAGGTAAAACTCCCGTGCTCGTAATTACCTTTTGATGAGGGAGAGGTAAAACTCCCGTGCTCGTAATTACCTTTTGATGAGGGAGAAGTAAAACTCCCCTGCTCATAATTACCTTTTGATAAGGGAGAGGTAAAACTCCCGTGCTCGTAATTACCTTTTGATGAGGGAGAGGTAAAACTCCCGTGCTCGTACCTTTTGATGAGGGAGAGGTAAAACTCCCATGCTTGTAATTATCTTTTGATGAGGGAGAGATAAAACTCCCGTGCTCATAATTACCTTTTGATGAGGGAGAGGTAAAACTCCCGTGCTCGTACCTTTTGATGAGGGAGAGGTAAAACTCCCATGCTCGTAATTATCTTTTGATGAGGGAGAGATAAAACTCCCGTGCTCGTAATTACCTTTTGATGAGGGAGAGGTAAAACTCCCGTTCATATGTTTTTTTAATTTTGAGGGAGAAAACTACAAAACTCCCATTCATAATTACCTTTTGATGAGGGAGATGGTAAACTCCCGTGCTCGTAATTACCTTTTGATGAGGGAGAGGTAAAACTCCCATTCATATGTTTTTTTAATTTTGAGGGAGAAAACTACAAAACTCCCATTCATAATTACCTTTTGATGAGGGAGATCGTAAACTCCCGTGCTGGTACCTTTTGATGAGGGAGAGGTAAAACTCCCGTGCTCGTACCTTTTGATGAGGGAGAGGTAAAACTCCCGTTCATAATTTATGTTTTTGTTTTTGACCCGTAGGAACATGTTCATTTAAAAACACAAATTCAGACATTACCTGAGATTTCCGAGCCGTGGTGCTTCATGTCGGGTTCACCAAATGTAGGCGCGAAAGCAACGGTTGATGGATCAGGTCAACCACTAGAAATAAGTGCACACGTCGGGTGCTTGGAGCAATCTCAGGTAAACTCGTAGACTCAACGAGAATACTAGATAGAGTGATTAGATCAAAATAAAAAACCTTATCATATCATAAAACCCGATGTTCAATGATCTTGTTTGGCAGTAACAAACGGAGCCCATTTGATTTCTTAATAGATAAATTCGATTCATGTACTCAATTTATTTGATTGGAACCTCTAAAATATAACCATTGCTTTTTAAAAGTGGGAACTCAATGAAATAAGTAAGGGTTCAATTAGAAAATATATTCTAGAATCAAGAACTTTAGAATCACATTTACAATTCAAGTAATTCTTTGAAAACTTCAAAATATCTTAAAAGAACATACAAATTTAATCCAAGCATTCACTTCATCATGTTTGGTCCAAAGCTTCACCATTTCTTATTATTTTTGACTCATAAAAAGTAATGAGGTTAATATGTGACGACTTATCATATAAACAAGACTTGGGAAATTCTTATTATAAATAGGATGAACTTGTAAATCAAAACTCAATCACACTTGTCCAAACCAAGTCTTTTTCTTAATCAAAGGCCATACTAAGACAATAGCTATCTTGATGACTTCAAGATTGAATGGAAATCATGAGCATTTCATATGTTTCTCATTTATCTATAACCACTCCTCGCGTTTGAAATCCTTATCGTTCTTTTGCATATTTCAAAAATGAAGTAAGTTTTCATTCATATGTCTATCTCGAGTCCTAAAGGCTACTCGGAATCAATGCAAACTATCAAGTTATATATATATAATAGAAAAAAAAATAACTTCTATCTTTCGTATATGTCAATATAAGTAACAAAGAAAACCCAAATACGATTATATCAATATAAGAGAATATGGAATTGATCAAACCTTTGAAATTCTATAGGCGATCTATGAAAACTCAGGAAAGCGTATGACGAGTTTTTTATTTATTGATACTATATATATCATATGATTTTCAACATGATGTCTTTTTATAGCTAATCAATTCAAAACATTAACAGATTCTCATACCTTCGCTGCAACATACTGATGTATCATAGAATTTTACGTATGTGGTAGTCTAATGATTTCTGGAACTCAAGGTGGGAAAATAACTCCAAATAATTGCATCCTAAAGCCAAGTCATGAATTGACGAAGTCCAACATCTAATAACTATAAATAAACATAATCAGAGTAATCAGAGGTCAAAATCAATGAAGCAAGACATACCTACTTTTAAAGAACTACAGCTTTCACGGTCTTTTCTCAAGGAAATGATAATTGCGCAAGTTACATTACAGCAATGGTTATCATCACATCAATAGCTCATGAAATATAACAAGACTTCATGGGGAAACGTTTTGGCTATCGGCATGCATGTTCTTGCTATAAGTGATCGTAAAAGGAATATCATTGACATAATAGTTCAAAAGATGGTTACTTCAAAAAAAGCCTAATCAAATTTACACTAGTAATCACGCGAATCCCTTTTCTTGATCGTTTAGATGTGTTTCAGGATATCTTTAATGCTATGAACAGTCGTGGTACATGATTTACATCATTTAACATGCGCTTATCAAACATTTAGTCAAATATAGTTGTTGTAGCATAGGCAACACTTATATAAGTTAGAATTTTTCAGAAACTGTTCATCTGCAAATGAGCATGAAATTGATGTGCATTAATTAACTATGGTATTTTTCTGCAACAAGTACGAATCATGATGTCTGGACAACGATCTTTGTTTATAGTTCCAAGTTGACAATACAAGATTTCTACCACAGCCAAGAAAGAGGCATTCTATAATATAAACTGAACAGGAACAACATTAAAACATGCATGTAACCTTAGCGCATATAGACTTGCAAATAACAAAAAGTAAGTACAAAAACTAAATTTAATCTAACATTGGTACTATCCAAAGGTAAATCATACTCTGCATGTTGAATCTCTAGAAAGCAAAAGTAATAATAATACCAGAAATGCGCACAAAATAGTTGGCTCCATTATCAGAATCACATAGTTGAATGCTGAAATGTTGCTGGATTCTTCTTCAGGTCGAAATAATTTGTTTTTATCAATCAACGCACTTCTCTTTTATGGTATCTTTCTTCATTAATCATAATGATTCCCTTTTCGCTTCTGTGCTATGTATCTCTAGTACCTCTGCAGTTCATAAATTGCCAGCACCGAAAACGTGAAATTGGCCTCCTTGTATGATCCTATCGTCCTCCCTCTTTGAGAGTGTTTGGAACAAAGCATGACAACTTACTGGTTAAAGACAATTAGGTTTAGTTCATCAGACAAATAAACCATACAACACCATTTAATCGATTCTATCACATGAGCAATATCAGTCTGTCGGATGCTCGACATGAGTATAGCTTGGCTTTTCCTCTACTGTTGGAGTCCAATCTCTGTCATGCTCATTGTGGTCGTCCTCCTTAATTTATCTGAACGATATTTAAAAACTGGAATGTCTTGCTTGAATATGTACACTTTAGAGGACTTCTTAATCGTATAATTTCGTAACAATAGATAACTAAACCAACATCTACGAATTATATTCTATGATGAACAAAATTGAGCAGATTTAGTCTTTTAATACATACAAAAGGAGAAGGTAACTGATAACAGAGATTCTAGACAAGGAAAGTGTGAAACAGAGCGCTCTCCTAGCTAGATAAAAGCTTCGCTCGACCTTAACATCTTCCAAAAATTTATTTACAGAGAACTAACGCTGATAAAGTATAGAAATGATCAAAAGAAGATGAAAGTAATGTTTTAAGGGAACAAAATCTTAAAGCATAATAGCACATTCATCTATGCATTCATTAACTTAGCTCGGAATGGAAGAAGAAAAAACCTGAAACCCTCTTTATTTGCTGTTGTTTCATACTGTAGTGAATATATTTGTGTGCCCCTCAGGGTAACCTCCAAATATCTTTTCCACGTTAAGCAAGCAGCTCCTCGTGCACCGAGTACTTTCCTTAAATCAGATGCATCTCTCTTTTGGAGAACAATGGCCCCTTATGTCTGCAAGCCATCCTCTTCGTGATACTTCAGCATCACTAATCTTCTAATATGCGCTAAAGCCTCTGGATCTGAATTCTTGTCATGGTGACATTTGAATAGAGCAATCAGTTCTCCTTCGAATGCCCAAATTCCTTTTCCAGCAGCAACGTAAAATTCTCTCTCTCCAAAAAGTAGAATCTTTCGTAGTTATTCTCGGACCTGTCAAAGGTCTCCTCCAGGATGCACTTCTTTCCCCCTTGATTCGAGTGCTTTTGCATGAGAAAAACCTGCATTCGATCAACACTCCTCCTTTCATGCGGAACTGCCCCACCTCTCAGAAATGATATGCGTCTCCATCTCTCCCGCAGTCGCTTCAGCATCCTCCTCCCAGAGAACCATAGATCACTGCAGCTCCCCTCTGCTAATCTGCCTGAAAAGAACGATCAATTCGCCTCCCCAGCTAGTTGTCGCGTTGCCCCTTTTCTTGCATGTCAAAAA
This sequence comes from Ceratopteris richardii, assembly GCA_020310875.1. Taxonomy (NCBI): domain Eukaryota; kingdom Viridiplantae; phylum Streptophyta; class Polypodiopsida; order Polypodiales; family Pteridaceae; genus Ceratopteris; species Ceratopteris richardii. Next base: position 120,347,045 of record CM035421.1, read on the forward strand.
CTCCCCTTTTTCATGCGACCACACATGTAGTGTCACAAGGCTTTACTTTTTCTAAAAACATATCACTTTGATCAATCATCCTTTATTGATCGCATGCCAACTTTCCTTTTCTTATATAAATAGAGATCGTCTCTCTTTTTTCAAATCATATGATTTAAACTCTATGTTTAGAGTTCATAAAAAAACTTTTACGTGACATCTTGAAAAAATATGAACCCAATCATTGTCCCATAATATGAATCAAAGTTTAGCTCAAGTCTTCATCACTCCCTCGTATTCTAGAAGGTGTGAAATCAAAATAATAAACCAAGAGTTTGATGAAGACATAATAGTAGAGATGAATATCTCTACGACATCCACCCCCACCAAACCTGTGCTTCCTCTGGATGCACCAACTTGAGATTAAACCTGCTTTCTTCATAATATAAAATGTGTTTATATATCATTTTGTTACAAAATCTTCAAGTGCATGGGTAAAAAAGTACAGTGCCTTATGCAAGGCCATGTATTGGGCCCTATGGAATGCATACTCTGTAGTGCATAGAAAAACAAACATGGTGCAATGAGAAAGGTAAAAGGCTTCGGATGGTGAGGATTGTGCAATCACTCACAGACATAGCAATGTAAAAATACATAAAGCCTTACAATCTCTCTTATGTGCATGGGTACCACTCAGTTTGTGCCTCAATACATGGTCATGTAATGTGACTCTACCACATGTATACTTTAAGTGCATCAAAAACATAATGGTGCTAAAATAGAGGTTTTATGGTATCTAAGCAAGGAAACTCTCAATACTCACAAATCCACTCTCTCATAGATGCAATCTCTCTTCTTTACTCAGAACTATGCTCTCTCTAGTCTCTCAAAACTTCATTCATTAATTTTTCAATGATGTTTACCTATTTATCTAATGTGGAGATGGACATGCTTCTATTGGTTTTAAAAGACGTGCTTTCTACACATTTGTAGATGCATACTTGGTGTGCAATGCATCTCAAAATAGGTGCAAAAAAGATTTGGGTTAAGAGACGAACTAAGAAAAAAGACAAGGATTTTTTATCTTCACTTCTCTTCCTATTTCCATTGCCTTCCTTCGATCTTCTCCTGCATTCAAACACTAAACACGTGATAAGAAATATCAAATCAAAATATTCATATGTACACATATAATTCATGAAAGGACTTTATGGTATGTATAGATGATTCAACAACTATTGCTCTTCTATCCAAAGCTTTGATTAGTACCTGTTATCAAAACCCTCATAAAGATCATTATTATAAAATAATCATTAAATTATGTCTATAAAAACTCATTTATTCAACCTTTTTCCTTCAATTAGTACTTACCTTTTTATAGGAGAGATGATAAACTCCCGTTCAGAATTACCTTTTGATGAGGGAGAGGTAAAACTCCCGTTCATAATTACCTTTTGATGAGGGACAGATAAAACTCCCGTGCTCGTAATTATCTTTTGGTGAGTAATTAACTTTTGGTGAGGGAGAGATAAAACTCCCGTGCTCCTACCTTTTGATGAGGGAGAGGTAAAACTCCCGTGCTCATAATTACCTTTTGATGAGGGAGAGGTAAAACTCCCGTGCTCGTAATTACCTTTTGATGAGGGAGAGGTAAAACTCCCGTGCTCGTAATTACCTTTTGATGAGGGAGAGGTAAATCTCCCGTGCTCCTAATTACCTTTTGATGAGGGAGAGGTAGAACTCCCGTGCTCGTAATTACCTTTTGATGAGGGAGAGGTAAAACTCCCGTGCTCGTACCTTTTGATGAGGGAGAGGTAAAACTCTCGTGCTCGTAATTATCTTTTGATGAGGGAGAGATAAAACTCCCGTGCTCATAATTACCTTTTGATGAGGGAGAGGTAAAACTCCCGTCCTCGTACCTTTTGATGAGGGAGAGGTAAAACTCCCATGCTTGTAATTATCTTTTGATGAGGGAGAGATAAAACTCCCGTGCTCGTAATTACCTTTTGATGAGGGAGAGGTAAAATTCCCGTTCATATGTTTTTTTAATTTTGAGGGAGAAAACTACAAAACTCCCATTCATAATTACCTTTTGATGAGGGAGATAATAAACTACCGTGATCGTAATTACCTTTTGATGAGGGAGAGGTAAACCTCCCGTTCATATGTTTTCTTAATTTTGAGGGAGAAAACTACAAAACTCCCATTCATAATTACCTTTTGATGAGGGAGATGGTAAACTCCTGTGCTCGTACCTTTTGATGAGGGAGAGGTAAAACTCCCTTGCTCGTACCTTTTGATGAGGGAGAGGTAAAACTCCCGTTCATAATTTATGTTTTTGTTTTTGACCCGTAGGAACATGTTCATTTAAAACCACAAATTCATACATTACCTGAGATTTCCGAGCCGTGGTGCTTCACGTCAGGTTCACCAAATGTAGGCGCAAAAGCAACGGTTGATGGATCATGTCAACCGCTAGAAATAACGGCGCACGCCGGGTGCTTGGAGCAATCTCAGGTAAACTCGTAGACTCAACGAGAATACTAGATAGAGTGATTAGATCAAAATAAAAAACCGTATCATATCATAAAACCCGATGCTCAATGATCTAGTTTAGCAGTAACAAACAGAGCCCATTTGATTTCTTAATAGATAAATTCGATTCATGTACTTAATTTCTTTGATTGGAACGTCTAAAATATAACCATTGTTTTTTAAAAGAGGGAACTCAATGAAATAAGTAAGGGTTCAATTAGAAAATATATTCTAGATTCAAGAACTTTAGAATCACATTTACAATTCAAGTCATTCTTTGAAAACTTCAAAATATCTTAAAAGAACATACGAATTTAATCCAAGCATTCACTTCATCATGTTTGGTCCAAACCTTCACCATTTCTTATTATTTTTGACTCATAAAAAGTAATGAGGTTAATATGTGACGACTTATCATATAAACAAGACTTGGGAAATTCTTATTATAAATAGGATGAACTTGTAAATCATAACTCAATCACACTTGTCCAAACCAAGTCTTTTTCTTAATCAAAGGCCATACTAAGACAATAGCTATCTTGATGACTTCAAGATTGAATGGAAATCATGAGCATTTCATATGTTTCTCATTTATCTATAACCGCTCCTCGCGTTTGAAATCCTTATCGTTCTTTTGGATATTTCAAAAATGAAGTAAGTTTTCATTCATATGTCTATCTGGAGTCCTAAAGGCTACTTGGAATCAATGCAAACTATCAAGTTATATATATATATATATATATATAATAGAAAAAAAATTAACTACTATCTTTCGTATATGTCAATATAAGGAACAAAGAAAACCCAAATACGATTATATCAATATAAGAGAATATGGAATTGATCAAACCTTGAAATTCTATATACGATCTATGAAAACTCAGGAAAACGTATGACGAGTTTTTTATTTATTGATACTATATATATCATATGATTTTCAACATGATGTCTTTTTATCGCTAATCAATTCAAAACATTTACAAATTCTCATACCTTTGCAGCAACATATTGATGTATCATAGAATTTTACGTATGTGGTAGTCTAATGATTTCTGGAACTCAAGGTGGGAAAATAACTCCAAATAATTGCATCCTAAAGCCAAGTCATGAATTGACGAAGTCCAACATCTAACAACTATAAATAAACATAATCAGAGTAATCAGAGGTCAAAATCAATGAAGCAAGACATACCTACTTTTAACGAACTACAACTTTCACGGTCTTTTATCAAGGATATGATAATTGCGCAAGTTACATTACAACAATGGTTATCATCACATCAACAGTTCATGAGATATAACAAGACTTCATGGGGAAACGTTTTGGCTATCGGCATGCATGTTCTTGCTATAACTGATGCTTACTACAAAGAAAAGCCTAATCAAATTTACAATGCTTACTACAAAAAAGCCTAATCAAATTTACACTAGTAATCATGCGAATCCCTTTTCTTGATCGTTTAGATGTGTTTCAGGATATCTTTAATGCTATGAACACTCGTGGTACATGATTTACATCATTTAACATGCGCTTATCAAACACTTAGTCAAATTTAATTGTTGTAGCATAGTGTTGGCATACAAAGCAACAGAGGAGTCATGCACAATACGGCAACAAGGCCAAATCATTTTTTTTCCCATGGATTATTTACAACTCAAGTGATTTTAATCACTACACAAACATTGTAAATCCCGTTTTTGGTAGAATAGACTCCATTTTGTGCAAGCCGAGGAGTCCTCGAGCTTGAGGAGTATTAGAACTAGCGACATATCAATTTTCATAATTTTTAGACTCTGTTTGAGCCCTCAAATAGACTCTAGAACCTAATTTTTAACTAGGCCGGACACTAGGTCTGGACAAGACCAAAGCTAGTTAGAAAACTATAAAAAGAGCTAGAGAGCTCATTTTTGGGGTTAGATTGTTTGTGAATTGAGCTTATGTAAGAGACCTTTTGATTAATGCAAAGAACTCCATTGTTCCTCTCCTTGTTCTTGCCTTGTGTGCGCGTGTGTGTGTATGTGTGTGCATGCTTGTGTGCTTCTCACTCACGCACTTGTGCCTTCACTTGCTCATAGTCTTCATACTAGTCCTCACGTCTCCACGGATTGACAATTATGAGGTGAATCTTCTCACGTTGGTACTCACCATTGTGCTAGAGTGACACCAAATTTGGCGCCGTTGCCGGGGAGAGAGCTTCGAGGACGAGCGTGTGATGGTAAGACGTCGAGTTGAGACATTGGAGTTGTAGGTAATATCCTTCTTTCTCTTAATTTTTCTTCATTTTTTCCTTACCTTCACATCACCATCATCACCATCATCATCTCCACCATCTCCCACCTCATTCTCCATCTCCACAAAAAATTTCAGTTTTTTGGTCATATTACACCCCCACCTCATTTCCCTCATTTCATTGTGAGAGAGAGCGAGAGAGAGCTTGCATGCTATCTGTTTTTGGTGTGTTTTTGAGCTTTTGTTGCAGGAATTTGCTGTACCACCTCCTCCAGCAGTGTGCGCAGGTACGACAGACTCTGCACAGATCCCGGGACGACGACCTCTGTCTGTCGCGACAGACAGAAAAACTTAAAATTTTGTGAATGCATGTTTGGCACGGTAACCTACACCATTAGGGCACTCTAAATCACTAGAAGTTTCTCAAAAATTTGCGTTTTTTCAGTCTATCACGACAGACACCGTCTATCGCGACAGACACTGTCTATCGCGACAGACACCATCTATCGCGACAGACAGAGACCCACGATAGATCCCGTCTATCGCGACAGACACCGTCTATCGCGACAGACCGAAATTCCACGACAGACAGCGTCTATCGCGACAAGACACCATCTATCGCGACAGACAGAAATCCACGATAGACCCCGTCTATCGCGACAGACAGCGTCTATCGCGACAAACACCATCTATCGTGACAGACAGAAATCCACGATAGACCCCGTCTATCGCGACAGACAGCGTCTATCGCGACAGACAGCGTCTATCGCGACAGACACCGTCTATCGCGACAGACACCGTCTATCGCGACAGACACCGTCTATCGCGACAGACACCGTCTATCGCGACAGACACCGTCTATCGCGACAGACCGAAATTCCACGACAGACACCGTCTATCGCGACAGACACTGTCTATCGCGACAAACCAGTCTATCACGACAGACACCGTCTATCGCGACAGACCAAATCACGACAGACAACAGACAGCGTCTATCGCGACAGACACCGTCTATCGCGACAGACCAGTCTATCGCGACAGACACCGTCTATCGCGACAGACCAAAATTCCACGATAGACACCGTCTATCGCGACAGACACCGTCTATCACGACAGACAGCCCCCACGATAGTTTGTGTCTATCGCGACAGACACCGTCTATCGCGACAGACAGACATTTTTGGCAAAAATTAAGGGGTAAATTTTTGGAAATTTAGGCTAAATTTTGGGCATATTTGCACTCTCAAATACTCATACACTTACAAAGGCCTTAGAAAAATGCATTAAAACCCCTGAAAGGTTCTGTTTGTCTAGTTAACCCCCTAAACTCTGAACGGTCATAACTCTTTCATACGAAATCCATTTTTTGGAGCTCTAGGGCTTGTCGGAAAGCTCGTGGCATATACTACACGCCCTCAACTGTTTTTTATAAGAATAACGCGTTGATTTTCAGATAGGATATTTGGAAGTTGAGACATAGAGGGGTAGAAACACCAAGGGAGCTCTAGAGGAAATTTCTAGCAACACAAAAGGGGGAACAAGGGTCATTAAAAAAGTGTTTGAAATAAATTGTCTGTCAATTGAAAGGTCAACTTGGAGCTAATCTTGAGACTGATGCAGGTCTATTGAGAAGCAATTGAGAGCGTCCAAGCAAGGGTTTTGCGCAAGCTTGAGAATCAACTTCTCGAGCACTAAAGAGCAAGGTTCAACAAGAAAGGTCGGAATACTCTCAACTCCTCTTCGTCAATTCCTAGCTTAGGCTAAGAACGATTAGAAGTAGGAGTAAGTCAGGGCGACGATAGGCAACTATCAAGTTGAAGCATACCTAAACTTTCAAGCTCAAGCTAAGGGCATAATCCTTGTACTGTCGAGAATTTTAAAGGGAAAGAACTTAACGTGGAACGATCAATTGTAAGTGCGAAACAACATTCAAATATTCCTGACGACGTGATATCAGACAAGACCTTAAACACGATAAAATAACTAAAAAGAACCAAGCGACTAATATAAAGTAACCAGCAACGAGGTTGTACTCTGGGCAAAGAACTGTGCTACTTAGATAGGCATATGAACCTTAGATCAGGACGACATCTAGTAAGGGAGAGACAAAGCCTCAGATCTTCAGAGGCCAGTGTTAACCACACTGCTAGGTCTTGGGCCCAGCAGTTGAGTCACCACTCGTACTACCCTAGCTCTGAGACCAGTGAGTCAGAGATGTCTCAAGGCATGGACAGACCTACAGGAACTTCAGGAGTGCCTTACTTGCACAGGGTAGAAGGCCCTTACAAAACACAGTTGGAATACCTTAGGACCAACCGATTAGGTGCTAGCATCTATGAGGACGGCCTAGGAAGATCCGTGGTCCAGATTAAAAACCCTGACCAATCCATAGGACTAGAGCACCCAGCTGTCAAGTTTGAAAACGGTGCATACCTGGACAAAGAAGGAACCATATACGTAGTCACCAGTCACCCAGATAGGACAGATGAATTTGGAAATGTAATCTCAGAAGCGGACTTAGGTGACTTGGAACAAGGAAACATGGGAGTAGAACCTAGAACACCTCGAGGCAAATCTGTTCTCACTAGGATTATCACACCTGAGTGGGTTCCCCAAGACAACAAGAGCATAGAGTTGCTCCTCAATCGAGAAACTGACGAAGCCTTCTGGAGGTATAAATCTAATCAGCCAACTGATATAGAAACTATCATGATCTATGAGTTTAAGGATCCGGATAGCCCAGGTAGAGTGACCTACTTAGATCACACTTCGGAAAGGATCTTTGTGGTGACAGAAAATGATAGGCATGCTTACACTTGGAAGGGTGAATTCATTTTCCCTCAACCAAGATCGAATGTATCCTACGGTCACCCTGGAGCTGGAACATCCCAAGCTCATGGAATGCAAAGAGACAGAAGTAGAGATAGACCAGAAGTAAGCTTTGCCAATCCAGTGGGCAGAGAAAGAACGAGGACGGAGACGAATAGGGTAGAACCTGAGGTGCTTAGAGCTCACAGGAACCAAAGAAATGTGGATGGATTCCCTCTGCCGAGACCTAGAGAGCACGCAAGAACTCTGAGACCGACTCAGCTAGTTAAGTCCATGAAGAATTACTTTGATGGCACAGGAGATCCCTATGATCATGTGGCGGAGTTCAAGCAAGTCTTGAGAGCTGAACAAGTGGAGGATCTATTCACGCAGTACAATGCCTTCGGTCTAACCCTTAGGAACACAGCACTTACATGGTTTCAGCCATTGGATGAGCGCCAGTTCAGGAGCATAGACCAACTCCTAGAAGCATTTATTATTGAATTCTCCAAGAGTGGCATAAGACACAATACCTCCTCACTGATTCACAGCTTCAAGCAAACCCCTCAAGAGACTGTGAGACTTGCAAGAAGAAGATTTAGGCAATACCTTGAAAGATGTCCTGTTTCGGAGCTACCCACATCTGCCAAACAAGTAGCCTTATTCCTTGATGGATTGCTGAGTACGAAATTGAGATCCTATGTGTATCTGAAAGACCCTAGGACTATAGAAGAGTGTGTACGCACATGCATTGACATTGAAGATAACCTAGGGGAAGAACTAGAGCTTTCCAAAATCTACAAAGATTCAGATAGTGCATCTAGTCACTCTTCCACGCAATCCACATCAATTGAGGAACTCGCAGAGAAAGTAGCTCAGAAATTAGGGGTAACTAGTAAACAAATCCCAAGGTTTGCCCCTGTGAAAAGGTGCTACACTTGTGGTGGTGACCACATGGCGAATGTCTGCCCCATTATGGCTCAGCCCCAAGTAAATCCTAGTAGCCAGTACTGCACCATAGAACGGAGATACACCAATCACACCGCACAAGATTGCCCATACAACAAGCAGGCAGTTAGGCAACCCCACCCTCAGCCATACCCTCAGCAGGGAAGATACCAGAACCCGTACCCTCCACAACCATATGGCAGGCCACAACAAAATTTCCAACCACAATATCAAAACCAACAAAGGCCTCAGCCGGTGCTAGCACAACAACCCCCAGCCCTAGCTAATGTGATTCCGGTAAAGTATACTGCTGCAGAAGAGAACCTGAATAGAGCTATAGTCCCTGTAACATCCTTGCTTTCTGAAAGTGACCCGAGTGACCATAGCTTTGATTCTACACATGTTGATAGCCCCCAGGCCTACTACATGCAGTCTCCTGAGCATGGTGAGTCCTATTATAGCGAAGAGACAAACGAACCTAGTTGGGAATCAGATTACACGAACGTCATGTATGCAAACCCCAATCCTAGGCCTCAATCGAGGCAAGTAAGACCTCCATTCCCAAGAGGACCGTGCTACAGATGCCAAGGAGATCACCTCATTCGTGATTGCCCCTTACCTCCACTTACACAAAACCAGTCAGTGACGATCCAAGGCTTTTGCCAAGATTGTGGAAAAGAGCATCTCTTACGAGATTGCCCAAAGAACCCCAATAATATGCCAAAAATCATGCCTATCAATGTTATTGAGTTAGTGGTAGATTCCAGCGGAAGTGTTACTTCCACTGCACCCGTACAGGTAGTCACGAGAGCTCAAGCGGTGAAGCAAAACCAAGGGGTAGGCAAGGAAAAGAGCCCAGACGCTAGCGATACTGAGAGCCAAAATAAAAAGAGAACAAGAGCTTGGAGAGATAGCCGCGAACGCATGAAAAGGCAATGGGCAAAGAAGATGAGTGAACTTGAGGAAAGTCTACGAGAAACCAAGGCTAAAATCATAGAGATCACATCTCAACCGCACTCTCACACATTTCCACCGCTACCATCCCCATCACCCTCCATCCCTCCACCCTCTAAGACACCCCACGTAACCCACCCACCACCCCAAACAGGAACAGTATTAGCTGATCCCACTCCTGAAGACATAGACATGATGCTTAAAGCATATCAGGCCAGAATCCAAGAAGGGCCAAACGTCACGGATCATGACAAGTGCTATCCCAGAGCTGACCTAGAGATAGAAAGAACCAAGCTGTGCGTGAAAATGGTCGCATTGGCTCAGACTATGTTTGAAGCCAGTCGCCTTTTCAATTACTCGGGCTCAGCCAAGACGCAATTACACTTGGATGGATTCCTAGAGAAGTTAGAGGGAATAATTGCAAGATCTGCCAAGGAAGAAAAAAATCAAGAAAAAGATAAAGCAAGCAAAAACATGAACCATCCCCCATCGGAAGTTTATGTGGCCAATTCCACTAAACCAGACAACTTCCCCTCCTTAGAAAGAATAGAGAGGCTAATTGCACAATCAGAAAAGGAACCTGCCCCTCAAAGAAAGGAAACGGCGAGAGAACAGATAAGCAAGCCTCTTTAGGAAGCCCATGTGCCTCCTCAAGAAGCTTATCTTCCCCCCCAAAAGGCATATGAGCCTCCCTCGAAAGCTTGCGTACCTCCACAGGTTGCCTACATTCCTTCTCAGGGAGCGTATGAGCCTGTTCGGAAAAGTAATAGAATAAGTAACCCTCCCCAGGAAGCTTGTGCTCCAGCCATCTATGAGAACGAGGAGAGAGCCAACGATAGAATAAGCCCTCCTTCCCAGGTTGCTTATGCGCCTAACTCTACGGAGCCAGACACTTCTTCTTCTATGAATCGGTTTGCACCAGACTTCCTACGAGAGATTCAAGAAGACAAATGGGATAACGAAAGTGAAGTCGCCCCTCCCTTTGAACTTGTGGATGATGCACACGACCAATTCCCACAAGACATCCCATCTATTTACGGGGAGCATGAGAGTACTCAATCTCACGAGAGATTGGACTTTGAATCTAATTCCATACAAGAGTTACCCCACTTCACAGGACCATGGGAAGCAAAGTCCACCTGTATGAGAGCACCTACAGTCATGGTAAGAAACGAAGATTCAGTCATACCTAGGAACACAGAGGTAGTGAAGAACACTAACGTGCAGTGTAATCTCAAGTTAGAAGAACTACTCAAGATGGATGTGCAAGGTAGCAGTAGAAGAAGAGAAGAGAGAGAAAGCCAGAGAGGTAGGTGCGAAAGAAACCCATAGATCAATCCAAGACCCAGCCTATGCACCTGTAGTTTTTCCAGACGAAGAATTTGAACCTCACGGTTGGGCAGAAATTTTAGCAACAATGGACCTAGCCATCAATGAAGAACACTGGACGTGTACAGCTTCCTTGATGGATTTTCGGGCTACAATCAAGTAGCCATAGCTCCAGAGGATCAGCATAAGACAGCCTTTGCCACAGAATGGGGCATTTTTGCTTTTAGAGTAATGCCATTTGGGCTTACCAATGCACCAGCTACCTTCCAGAGGCTGATGTGCCATGTGTTTAAGGAGTTCCTGAGGAAGAGTTTAGAAGTCTACGTTGATGATCTTTGTGCTCATTCCAACATTAGACAAACCCATATCCCTGAACTCAGACAAATCTTTGACAAATGTAGAGAATATCAAGTCTGCCTGAACCCAGAAAAGTGTGTTTTTATGGTCAGGCAAGGCAAGATTCTAGGACACATAGTGTCAAAGAATGGCATATCTACCGACGAAGAAAAAGTGAGAGCCATAGCAGAGCTACCTAGGCCAAAGAATGTCAAGGAAGTACAAGCTTTCATGGGGCATTGTGGTTATTACCGACGATTTATACACATGTATGCTGTCATTACAAAGCCCATGTACGGGCTTCTGACTAACTTTGAGTGGACGGATGAATGTGAGAATTCCTTCCAGGAGCTTAAACGAAGATTATGTTCAGCACCAATCTTGACCACACCAGATTGGAATAAGCCATTCCATGTTCACGTGGATGCATCCAATTATGCTATTGGATGTGTACTTGCACAGCCTACTGGTGAAGGTAATATGGATCTTCCAATTGCCTATGCCAGTAGACAATTGAATGCAGCTGAACGGAATTACACCACTACGGAGAGAGAAGGCTTAGGCATGGTATATGCAGTTAAGAAATTTAGACACTATTTGCTTGCAAATAAGTTTAAATTTTTTACTGATCATCAGGCATTGCTATACCTCGTAAACAAGCCATGCAATACAGGAAGATTAGTGAGATGGTTTCTCTTGCTCATGGAATATGACTTTGAAGTTGTGGTAAGGAAAGGTAGGACTCATTTGAGAGCTGATCATCTCTCTAGGCTCACATCGGGAGAAGCCCCACAAGGAGTGTCAGATGACCTTCCTGATGCTTACTTGTTTAATTTGGAAGTTGTACCGCAGTGGGCTAAGCCATTGGTACCAGTATTGACATACGGGCCTAACCATCCAGTGGTAAACACACGGAATAGAGAGGTTGTAAAAGCCCAAAAGTACCACATCATGGCAGGAAGTATGTACAAGCACACAGATCAAGGGATCTTGGCTTGTTGCGTAGAAGAGGATGAGTACGCTAAATGGTTGCAATTAGCACATGTAGGTGCGTTAGAGCAACACTACTCAAAGCAACGAACTTTACAGACCCTAAAGAGACTCGGAGTACATTGGCCAACCATGGAAGCTGATGTCCAAAAGTTGTGCAAGGAATGCCCAATCTGTTGCACTAAACCACCAGTGGAACACGCCACTCTTTATCAAGTATCCATTGTGCCAGATTGGAGTGAACCACTAGTATCCTTCCTGAGGACTAAAACATTCCCGTCAGACATGACTCTGGCTAGGAAAAGGAGTTTAGAACAAGAAGCCTAGGATTATTCACTCATTGGTGATAATCTATATAAGCGTGGTAAAGATGGTTACCTGAGGCTATGTGTCCATGAAAGTGAGTATCTTAAGATCTTAGAAACTGCTCACCAAGGTGTAGCAGGAGGACACTTTGGACCGGATCGGGTGATCAAGGCAATACTATTTGCGGGTTTCTGGTGGCCTACCCTTCACATGGATGCACATACCTATGTGAAATGGTGTGATGTCTGCCAGAGGACTCAGTATCCTATACGCAAAGATGAGATGCCACTGAAACCTATGATGGGTGGACGTGCATTCTCTAAGTGGGGAATAGACTTCGTAGGTCCTATTAATCCCCCAGCTAAAGGTTCTCATGCGGAATACATCATTGTTGCAACAGATTATCTCACCAAGTGGGTGGAGGTAAAGGCTACGACAAAGAACGATGCTCAAACAACTGCCAAATTCTTGTTTGAGAATGTATTCACAAGATACGGGCTACCTATAGAGCTTGTAAGTGATAGAGGCACTCATTTCTTAAATGAAGTGATTGAAAATCTACTCCAAGAATTCTTGGTAATACACAAGAAGTCTGCCCCCTATCACCCTCAAGCTAATGGACAAGCTGAGAGCACTAATAAGATCTTATGCAATGTACTGACGAAATTAGTGAACACTAAACGCTCTGATTGGGACAAACAGCTACACCATGCTGTTTGGGCATACCGAGTTGCCTACAAAACAGTACTCCAAGCCACCCCCTTTCAGATGGTATTCGGCCAAAACGCTGTGCTACCCTTGGATTTCCTGATTCCTACGTTGAAAGTAGCACAAGAGCACGAATGGACAGGTCATGAGCTCTCCTCTAGGATCTTTGACCTTGAACGATTAGGGGAAACAAGACTAAGAGCCGCTGCAGGAATATATGCAGCCAAGAAGAGACAGAAGGCATATTTCGATGCCCATGTGAAGGATAAGGGCTTGAAAGCAGGAGATCTAGTTTTAGTCTATACACTGAAACAACACGCAAGGAAGCTAGAAAAGAGAGGCTATGGACCTATGATTATCAATAGGATCTCCACGAGTGGAGCAGTACAATTAGCCACGTTAGAAGGTGATATTCTCCCAAACTATATTAGCGGTTGCAGAGTCAAGTTGTATCAGGAACCCCTCACGGAGGAAATGCTCAGCCGACTCAACACTGCTAAGAAACGCAAAGAGGAAGAAAAGCGAGTTCGAGAAGAAGCTCAAGCAGAAGCTTTAGAACGCATCAGAAGGATGAAGTTACGAAGGCAAGGTAGAGATCAGCCTAGAACGAATGACTATGCAGATCAAGGATATCCTATGGCCATGTGTGAAGTCGCAGGAACAAGCTCGCATAGGATAATTGATCGGCGTCCTTTCATAACCCTAGATATAGGACAAGGAAAGAGTGCAAGGACTGTAAGAGCCTTGATTGAGTCAGGTGCAGCCACTAGTGCTGTTAAATTGTCTTACTGTCAAGAGTTGCAGTTAACTGTCAATCCTGTGGAAGCGTATCTCATAGGATTGGGAGGCGTGGAAACCCCTTGCATGGGCGAGGTGGAACCTCCCCTCTATATTCATGATGAGGCTATAACAGTTAAAGTGCTAGTGTGTCAAGACGAGGATCTCACTGAACCTCTTGTCTTGGGTCAAGATTGGATCTATGACCAAGCAGTCAACTTAAACTTAAGAAGTGGACTTCTTCAGGTTTGGGTCAATCATAGTCGAATTACAGTAGAGTTAGATAAGGGAGCACTCAAGGAACTAGGAAAGGCACAAACTCCTGGTCCTTCCAGGAATACACATGAAGATGACCATGTTGTTCTTGTCCAAAACTATGTGTTGCAGAGGAATGATATTCGCAAAAAAGGAGTCAGGGATGCAAAGGAACTCCCTTCTTTTCCAAAGGCCAGAAGGAGGCAACAACCAAAGGTGGATCAAAGGGAGAAGAAGCAGAGTACTACCTATGTCCGGGATCCAAAGTACCTGCGCAGCAAAATGTCCCAGCAAGTGAAACAAGTGTGGGTGCGGAAAGGCGAACACCCGGTTGCACTCAAGCCAACCACACGGGCAAAGCCTCTTATTAGTAACCAACAACACGACACTAATAAGAAGTCTTTCGGAAATTCTTCTGCTAACGTGAAATCTATTTGGGTGCCCAAGAAGTCGATGAAGGCTAGCCCACAATCAAGACAAATTTGGGTGCCTAAGGCTTGCTTGCGGGCGCAAATAGCTACGCCGAAGCCACAACCTATACAGCGTAACCCATTCACTCGCACAACCGGCATCCACTTGTTTTCAACACTCACGAACACACCAAGGCCCATAAGCACGAACAGAATCATTTGTAAATGGGTCCCTAAAAGGCCTCATGTTCAAGCTGATACACCTATAATGTTCTCTAGCGTCTCTATGAAACCAAGGGAAAAACCCATCCACTGCATTTGGCAGCTTAAGACCTGTAATAAACCCCCCGACCCCAATTTGTAAATTCACCCCCACTTACTAACTGCATTAGTCTCCTAGGAATACCCAAGCATTAACTACACACACTGTCTTCGTGCACTTACTAACCACTAACTCACCATCTACCTCATGTTAATGTTGTAACGGGGACAACAACGGATTTATTCTGTCCATTACGATGTTAACACATGATTCTATATTCTCACAGAATCAGAAGGCAAGAAGTAAAATGGCAGAAGCGACAGGTTCGGGCTCACAAGTAGGGATACTTACTGCAGGAATTGATGTGGATAGTCTACCTGTGGATGTGCCACCAACTGAACGACCAGTGGAGCTGCAGCACCTTCAGCAAATCCCGGTGCCGGATCCACCCACAGGGATCACAGAAAGAGTCCATGCCAATTCTCATTGGTTCAATGGCATGCCAGGTCCATTAGGAGAGGCCAAATATATATGGGAGTCTAAGTGCGAGTATGACAGATCATGGGTTCGATTCCAATTTTTCTCCAAGGAGTTCGAGACTTTACAGAACACCAAGGATCTCCAGACCATATGGCAACGAGCAGGGCTGGCAGAATACTTTGAAGCCCCACTACCTAAACCAGATCTCCTCCGATGTTACTATTTGGTCTCCACATTACAAGCTAATGAAGAAAAGGACAAACCCGGATCATTTGTTCTTCCCTCCTTGCTGGGCAACAACGAGTTGAAGAGGTTTGAACTTACTGTGGAGTTGGTAAGCGACGCTTTGAATATGCACGGCACGCATGTACCCTCTGAAAAGGATGCTCTTGTTCCCACTAACATGAAGGATAGGAAACTATTGAAGCTTAAAGACATGGCAGCACTCACCCCAAACGTGTCCATCCCTCTCCGCATGTGCATGCAACATTTTGCCTTTCCCGGCCAAGACCGCTTCACACAACCACACAAGAGAATCTGGTTCGCTCTCTACTTAGAGGAAGCAAGTGCGTTACCCATTAAGCTACCGGTATGGATTATAGATCAATTGTATGAAGCAAACAAACGGTCTTCTAGGAAATTAGTGGTGAACGGATGCTGTGCAATCACACGCATTATTTACCGGTGCCTAGCATACGATGTCCCCATTGAACGTGCCTTAACTTGGGCACAATTACAAATGTTTAAAAGGCTCAAGACGTCCACACATCAATCCAAGCGCATGAGGGGTGCGATCCCTTGTGTCCAGACAAGGGAAGTTCTGACTACTCCTGAGGTATCGCCACGAAGGGAGGCCACTGTACCTCCCTTTACCATTAGGATACCCAGGTCGGGATCTGAAACTACGACACAAGCTACCCCATCGGCTCCTCCTGTTCCACCTGAATTCAAATTTGCTGCCACTGGAGATGCTGAAGGAATGGACCCCCAGGACTTCGAAGCATTCCTACAAAGTACACAATTCTCTGATGTGGAGTTTTATTCAGAGGCAGAGGAGCAAGGCACATCCTCACGAAGAAGAAGAAAGTCTACAGACGGTCGACATGTACATTGGAGTGACGCTCAGCAAGGTCAACAACAAGGACACCTAGAAGAAGAAGGAGCGTATGAAGAGGAGACCACTGAAGCCCCAGCCTATACAGCAGAACTCCGAAGGCTGTATCAGATTATGGAAAGAGTGCGATCGCAACAACTACTCACCGAACAGAGTAGCAGAGTACTCATGACTCAGTTGTTGGAAGAAGCAGGAGTTGACTCAGAGTATAGGGAAGGTCTCTTATTGATGGCAAAAACATATGGGGTAGTGGAAGCTGTGCGCACTGCCATTCGGAGGTCTCCAGTTCAATATGACCCACGAAGCTTCCAGACACGACCACGCTCCGGTAAGAATATCCAGATTCCCATTACAACTGCAGAAGAGCCAACTATTACATCTGAACCTATCAGGACAACCTTCCAAGCAACCGAAACGGCTAGCCAACAACACCCAGTCACCCATGAGGAGTCCACCGAGCCACTACCACCCACACCCCCACCATCACCTCCTAGAGCAGAAACAGTGGAAATCACCTCGACCACTCAACCCACCGACCCAACCTTCATCTTCCGTACTCCCATCTCTAGTTCCACCCTATTCTCTACCACTGATAACCCAATCTTTGAAGCAACCCCCATCACTACACAATCCATCGAACCGCTCCTAGAGCCTGCCCTAGGGCAACCATCCCCCATGCCCTCAGCCATAGGTCATCCTGACCCTAGATCCACATTCATGGGTTTCCCTGCTACGACACAACCCTTCGCGCCCTCCTCAAATTTACGACCTCAACCCCCGACCTCTCTCTCTCCATTTCTACAATCCCTCCATGACCTCCTTGCTAGAACTTTTCAACCAGGGTCTCAACCATTTCCTTTCTTTTCAGCTCCCCACCCCACTTCGCATCTATTCACCACTTCCACACACACACCACCTACCATCCCAATGTATATGGCAGATCCCACACTCGCACCCACTCCTGAAGGTATGGACATTTCACCACCCACGGCACCTCCCCCCACAATTTCACCTCCTCCCATTCCCCCTCCACCAATTTCACTCACACACACGACTTCCATAGACACATCATTCACTGTTCCCCTTCCCCAATTCCCTTCCCATGCATCTCCCACTGTAAACACCACCCACTCATCTATAGGAAATGCATTGGACACCATGCTGGCTTGTATATCAAATTTAAGGACAGATTACATTCAGCTCCAGCAACAGAACGAACGCCTGCACGAGCACTCAGAGACACTACAGCACCGCCTCATGGCACTAGAGGAGGAAAATGATCGCCTCCACACACAGTTCCAAACTCTCCAAGAAGCTCATGGCATATTGGAGGTACAGTTACAGAACACAGATCAGGAAGCGATACAAGTGGTAGAAGGTCACCTACGGACACAGCTGGAACGCAACTCAAAACTTCAGCAAAATATGGCTCTACTCAAACGCCATCTTGCGGCCGCTCAGGAAGAGAATAGACGCTTGCAAGTACAAAATCAAGAGAACTTGGAGGCAGCTATTGAGAGCACACCGGGGGCACCCATCAGCCCATCCAAGTTTCAAGCAGTGACCCCCGATAATATCAAGATCATATTGGAAGACTATGCCATGCTGCTTGAAGCACATGATAAACTATCGGAGGAACTGGGACAATTGAAGCAGGAACACCAAAAAGGACCAACAGCAGCCTCTCCAACCACCCCCTCCGCGGCTTCACTTCTCACAGACGCAGAAGCCATAAAAGATCTCCAAAAACAGGTCACTGAATTGCAAACACGTCTACTACAATATGAGAGACCACCTTCCCCTCCAGAGGCTCCCACGGACGAAGAAGTTGTGCAAATTCCTGTGGAACAAACGTTTGACGAAGAATACGATCCACAACCATTCCCAGGAGGCCAACAAACAGAAGAAGCTCAGGACACATTCGAGGCACCACGGCCCCCATGGCTACGTCAAGTGGAGGAAATTGGGAGTTCGCACGAAGAGCGCACAGTAGTGCAAAATCAGGCCATGAGGGTCATAGAGGAAACTGTGTTACAATCGGCTTACTTCAAGAACCTATCATCGAGACTCCTGATCCTCTCATCTGAACTCCAATACAGGCCGTATTTATTATCTTGGCTGATTATAATGCAGAAATACAAAGAGTCACGGGTCAGATTCCTACCTTTGCGACCCAATTTCAACCCGAAGACCTTCCTCCAGAGGTGCAAAAAGGCAAAATTCGTCAACCCACCTGGCGGCAGAAACTTCTAGAGACATATCCAGAAATGCTACGCACATGGAACAACGCGCCTTTACACCTCCTATACAATCCATGCTACGGTCCAGTCCCACGCCGCAGGTCTTGGAAGGCATTCAATATCAAGGTACAGAACAACGCGCAATGCAAGGAATGGCTGAACTACCCGTACATTGCGCCACCACAGGGACCACCGTTGGTAGCATATATGATGGGAACCATTCGCCACTGGATGCCGCGCTTGAAGCCCATGCAAGATGTAGCAGCGCAAATGATGCTTAAAATCTTAGATATGATGCAGGTAGTCCTGAAAACTTTTAGAAATGCAGCCGCACCACAGGTACGTCTCCCGGGTTCAGCAATGGAAATTATGACTTGGTGTATGACATGAGCACCACCACCAGTATTCGTGTGGCTTACGCCTGGCATGCGCGCATCAAATACCTCCCTGCCTGTTACAAACAGACCTTTGAAGAAATGTTCAGATCAGGTTTCTGGGAGTATCACTCGGAGATTTTCGCACCGAAGCCAACACATGTGCTCCAACTTTTTGCTTGTGAACAAGCAATGTACTCTGAGTACTACACCACCCCGCAACCAGAGGCCCCTGGTGCAATGAATTGGGATGCATTGGAAGCTGATCTAGCAAGAGGCTTAAGGATAGGAGAACATGAACTGGCCACCAATGTCATCCAATACTATATCGACCACCCGAGAGAACAAAGGTCTGTCAGGGGCGACAGACGCTAGGAAGGGGGGCGTGTTGGCATACAAAGCAACAGAGGAGTCATGCACAATACGGCAACAAGGCCAAATCATTTTTTTTCCCATGGATTATTTACAACTCAAGTGATTTTAATCACTACACAAACATTGTAAATCCCGTTTTTGGTAGAATAGACTCCATTTTGTGCAAGCCGAGGAGTCCTCGAGCTTGAGGAGTATTAGAACTAGCGACATATCAATTTTCATAATTTTTAGACTCTGTTTGAGCCCTCAAATAGACTCTAGAACCTAATTTTTAACTAGGCCGGACACTAGGTCTGGACAAGACCAAAGCTAGTTAGAAAACTATAAAAAGAGCTAGAGAGCTCATTTTTGGGGTTAGATTGTTTGTGAATTGAGCTTATGTAAGAGACCTTTTGATTAATGCAAAGAACTCCATTGTTCCTCTCCTTGTTCTTGCCTTATGTGCGCGTGTGTGTGTATGTGTGTGCATGCTTGTGTGCTTCTCACTCACGCACTTGTGCCTTCACTTGCTCATAGTCTTCATACTAGTCCTCACGTCTCCACGGATTGACAATTATGAGGTGAATCTTCTCACGTTGGTACTCACCATTGTGCTAGAGTGACACATAGGCAACACTTATATAAGTTAGAATTTTTTAGAAACTGTTCATCTGCAAATGAGCATGAAATTGATGTGCATTAATTAATTAAATCTTCAAGCTTGGCTTATCTATCACTATGGTATTTTTCTGCAACAAGTACGAATCATGATGTCTGGACAGCGATCTTTGTTTATAGTTCCAAGTTGACAATAGAGGATTTCTACCACAGCCAAGAAATAGGCATTCCATAATATAAACTGAACAGGAACAGCATTAAAACATGCATGTAACCTTAGCGCATATAGACTTGCAAATAACAAAAAGTAAGTGCAAAAACTAAATTTAATCTAACATTGGTACTATCCAAAAGTAAATCATACTCTGCGTGTTGAATCTCCAGAAAAGCAAAAGTAATAATAATACCAGAAATGTGCAGACAATAGTTGCCTCCATTATCAGAATCACATAGTTGAACGCTGAAATGTTGTAAGATCCTTCTTCAGGTCGAAATAATTTGTTTTTATCAATCAGCACACTTCTCATTTTTGGTATCTTTCTTCATTAATCATAATGATTCCCTTTTCGCTTCTGTGCTATGTATCTCCAGTACCTCCTTAGCAGTTCATAAATTGCCAGCACCAAAAACGTGAAATTGGCCTCCTTGTATGATCCTGTCGTCCTCCCTCTTTGAGAGTGTTCGGAACAAAGCATGACAGCTTACTGGTTAAAGACAATTAAGTTTAGTTCATCAGAAAAATAAACCATACAACACCATTTAATCGATTCTATCACATCAGCAATATCACTCTGTCAGCTGCTCGGCATGAGTATAGCTTGGCTTTTCCTCTACTATTGGAGTCCAATCTCTGTTATGCTCATTATGTTTGTCCTCCTTAATTTATCTGAACGATATTTCAAAAACTGGAGTGTCTTGCTTGAATATGTACACTTTAGAGGACTTCTTAATCGTATAATTTCGTAACAATAGATAACTAAACCAACATCTACAAATTATATTCTATGATGAACAAAATTGAGTAGATTTAGTCTTTTAATACATACAAAAGGAGAAGGTAACTGATAACAGAGATTCTGGTCAAGGAAGGTGTGAAACAGAGCGCTCTCATGGCTAGATAAAAGCTTCACTTGACCTTAACATCTTACAGAAATTTATTTACAGAGAACTAATGCTGATAAAGTATAGAAATGATCAAAAGAAGATGAAAGTAATGTTTTAAGGGAACAAAATCTTAAATCATAAATAGCACATTCATCTATGCATTCATTAACTCAGCTCGGAATGGAAGAAGAAAAAACATGAAACCTTCTTTATTTGTTGTTGTTTCATACTATAGTGAATATATTTGTGTGCCCCTCAGGGTAACCTCCAAATATCTTTTCCACGTTAAGCAAGCAGCTCCTCGTGCACCGAGTACTTTCCTTTAATCAGATGCATCTCTCTTTTGGAGAACAATGGCCCCTTATGTCTGCCAGCCATCCTCTTCGTGATACTTCAGCATCACTAATCTTCTAATATGTGCTAAAGCCTCTGGATCTGAATTCTTGTCATGGTGACATTTGAATAGAGCAATTAGTTCTCCTTCGAATGCCCAAACTCCTTTTCTAGCAGCAACGTAAAATTCTCTCTCTCCAAAAAGCATAATCTTTCGTAGTTATTCTAGGACTTGTCAAAGGTCTCCTCCAGGATGCACTTCTTTCCTCCTTGATTCCAGTGCTTTTGCATGAGAAAAACCTGCATTCGATCAACACTCCTCCTTTCATGTGGAACTGCCCCACCTCTCAGAAATGATATGCGTCTCCATCTCTCCTACAGCCGCTTCAGCATCCTCCTCCCGAAGAACCATAGATCACTGCAACTCCCCTCTGCTAATCTGCCTTAAAAGAACGATCAATTTGCCTCCCCAGCTAGCTGCCGCGTTGCCCCTTTTCTTGCATGTCAAAAACTCCCCTTTTTCATGCGACCACGCACGTATGTCACAAGGCTTTACTTTTTCTAAAAACATATCACTTTGATCAATCATCCTTTATTGATCGCATGCCAACTTTCCTTTTCTTATATAAATAGATATCGTCTCTATTTTTTCGAATCATATGATTTAAACTCTATGTTTAGAGTTCATCAAAAAACTTTTACGTGACATCTTGAAATAATATGAACCAAATCATTGTCCCATAATATGAATCAAAGTTTAGCTCAAGTCTTCATCACTCCCTCGTATTCCACAAGGTGTGAAATCAAAATAATAAACCGAGAGTTTGATCAAGACATGAGAGTAGAGATGAATATCTCTACGACAACGGCAAAAGCAGGCTCTAAGCAAAAAGTTCGGGAGATACCTCTAGACAAAATAGGGTCCATGTGTGAGGGTGAAGAAGGTAATACTTATCTTCCAATCACTTACCAAGGTTACACAACCAAGGCAATCATAGATTCAGGTGCTGGTGTTGCTATTGCAACCACCTCCTTGTGGAGGCAATGGGGCAAACCCACATTCAGACCAACTAGAATGAAGCTTGAAATGGTAGACGGTCATTTTGAAAGACCTCTAGGATTGCTAGAAGGGATAACTCTAACCACTTGTGGTGTAGATTTTGAACATACATTTGCTATATGTGACTTTGAGAAAAAAAATGTCTATGAGGTTATCCTAGGAAGACCCTTCCTACGGCAATTGCAAATAGTACAAGATTGGGGAACCAACTCCTTGTACTTATAGCACTTAGGGGTCACCACCAAGGTCAACTTGAAGGATTACACCTTCAGAGATGTACCACCCCTACAGTGGAATCCAATCCACAAAGCGAAAGAAGATTCAATCTCTGTGCATTCTGGAAGTTCACCTGATCCATCCTGGTTGCATGAAGATACTCATTTGTGGATGTGCAAGGTCGCTGAGGAAGAGGAAAAACGCTTAAAGGCAAGAGAAGAAGGAACTTCTCCAGGAGGTAGACCAATTAAAGACATATGAAGTTGACGACCGCAAAATTTTGGTAGAAATGCCTAAGAGAGAGCCCATCATAGGAGAATCATATGATAATAAAGAAAAGACCAAAAAGATTGTTGTGACCATTGAGGAAAACGAAGAGAGATGTACCTACATAGGAGATGAGTTAAGTGCAAAAGAAGAAATGGAGCTCGTAGCTCTATTAAGGGAATATAGGGACGTGTTTGCATGGCACTATAGAGACTTGAAGGGGGTAGATCCAAGAATATGCTCTCATACGATCCCCATGATTGTTGACGCCAAGCCCACCAAACAGAAGCCCTACACATATAATGAAACTTATGCAGCTAAAATAAAAGAAGAAATTGATAGCTTGATTGAAGCCGGATTTATCTACGAGATTGAGCATACTGAGTGGGTGTCCCCCATTGTAGTGGTGCCCAAGAAGAATGGGAAGTTGTGAGTGTGTATTAACCTTAAAAACATTAATGCCGCTACGATCAGAGATAGTTATCTGCTTCCAATCACATAACACCTATTGGAGCGTGTTGCGCGCAAGGAAGTTTATAGCTTCCTTGATGGATTTTCAGGTTACAATCAAGTAGCCATTGCCCCAGGAGATCAACACAAAACGGCTTTTGCCACTAATGGGGAATCTTTGCATTTCGAGTGATGCCATTTGGGCTCACAAATGCACCTGCAACATTCCAAAGGCTCATGTGTCATGTTTTCAAAGAGTTCTTGCAAAAGAGCTTAGATGTATATGTCGACGATTTATGTGCTCATTCCCAAGAAAGAAGATACCACATCCCTGAGCTCAGACAGATCTTCAATAAGTGTAGAGAATATCGAGTGTGTCTGAGCCCAGAGAAGTGTGTTTTTATGGTTCGACAAGGTAAGATCTTAGGTCATATTGTTTCTAAGAATGGAATATCAACAGGCAAGGATAAAGTAAGAGCCATAGCAGAGTTGCCAAGGCCAAGGAATGTTAAAGAGGTACAAGCCTTTATGGGCCATTGTGGATATTATCGTAGATTTATCCACATGTATGCGATCATAGCTAAACCTCTTTATGGTTTGTTGACAAATTTTGAGTGGAATGACGAATGTGAAAATTCCTTCAATGAGTTGAAGAGGCGTTTGTGAAAAACACCAATACTGACCACTCCTGATTGGAATAAACCATTCCATATTCATGTAGATGCATCCAATCATGCAATAGGATGTGTGCTACCACAACCCACAGGTGAAGGAAATCTAGATTTACCCATAGCATATGCTAGCAGATAGCTAACCGCAGCTGAACGAAACTATACGACAACTGAGCGAGAGGGTTTGGGCATGGTATACGCTGTGAAGAAGTTTAGACACTACTTATTGGCCAACACATTCAAGTTTTTCACTGATCATCAAGCTTTATTATATTTGTTCAATAAACCTTGCAATACAGGATGATTAGTAAGATGGTTCCTCTTACTAATGGAATATGACTTTGAAGTTATTGTTAGAAAAGGTAGAACCCACCTCTGAGCAGATCACCTTTCTCGCATTACTTCAGAAGAGTCACCTCACGGAGTGTCTGATGACCTACCTGACGCTTATCTGTTCAATTTGGAGGTTGTTCCTAAATGGGCAAATGAGTTGGTACCAGTCCTAACCTTCGGACCCGCAAATAAGAATGTGAAAACATCACAAGATGAAATTGTAAAATCACAAAAACATCACATACTGGCAGGAAGCATGTACAAACAAGATACTGAGGGTGTATTAGCTTGTTGTGTCGAGGATGACAAACATACTAGCTGCTTGCAACAAGCCCATGAAGGAATGCTAGGAAATCACTATTCTAAACAACGAACATTGCAGAATTTGAAACGTTTAGGAGTGTATTGGCCTAGCATGGACAAGGAAATACATGAGTGGATTAAGACTTGTCCAGTGTGCCAGGTAAAATCCCCTGTGGAGCATGTCACTCTTTATCACATGACATTAATTCCATATTGGAGTGCTCCATTGGTAGAATTTATACGATCGGGAACATTATCCAAAGAGGCTATTCTAGCAAGAGGACGGAGCATGGAGCAAGAGGCTCACGACTATGCCTTATTAGGAGACAACTTATATCGAAGAGGCAAGGATGGTTACCTGAGATTGTTCATTCATGAATCTGACTATTTGAAAGTTTTAGAAACTGCACACAGTGGTGTTGCAGGTGGACATTTTGGTCCTGACCGAGTAATCAAGAACATTCTATTCTCAGGACTTTGGTGGCCCACTCTTCATATGGATGCACATACCTATGTGAAGAAATGTGACACATACCAACGTGCACAATATCCTATCAGAAAAGACGAGATGCCTTTGAGGCCCATGATGGGAGGACGTGCATTCTCGAAGTGGGGTATAGACTTTGTAGGTCCTATTAACTCCCCAGTTAGAAACTCCCATGTAGAGTACATCATTGTAGCCACAGATTACCTTACCAAGTGGGTGGAAGTAAAAGCCACAACAAAGAATGATGCTCAAACAACAACGAAGTTCTTATTTGAGAATGTGTTCACTAGATATGGATTACCAATAGAGTTAGTGAGCGATAGAGGCACACACTTCTTGAATGAAGTCATTGAAAACCTTCTCCATGAATTCTTGGTGATACATAAGAAGTCTGCCCCCTATCATCCACAAGCTAACGGAAAAGCTGAGAGCACAAACAAGATCCTATGTAATGTCGCTAGTAAATAATAAACGCTCTGATTGGGATAAACAGCTTTATCATGCTGTTTGGGCTTACCGAGTTGCTTACAAAATGGTACTCAATGCCACCCCATTTCAGATGGTCTTCGGACACAATGCTGTGCTACCATTAGATTTCCTAATCCCAACTTTAAAAGTAGCAAAAGAGCATGAGTGGAATGGACATGAGTTGTCATCCAAGATCTTTGACTTAGAACGCTTAGGTGAGACGAGGCTACGAGCGGCAGTGGGTATCTACGCTGCAAAGAAAAGGCAAAAGGCATACTTTGATGCACACATCAAGGATAAGGGACTGAAAGAGGGAGATCTAGTGTTGGTTTACACACTAAAACAACATGCCCGTAAGTTGGAAAACCGAGGATATGGACCCATGATCATTAACAAAAATTCCACTAGCGGCGGGGTCCAATTGGCGACTTTAGAAGGTGATATCTTGCCAAACTATATTAGTGGATGTAGAGTCAAGTTATATCAAGAACCTCTTACAAAGGATATGCTAACGAGACTCAATACTGCTAAGAAGCGGAAAGACAAAGAGTTGAGGGTCAGAGAAGAAGCACAAGTAGAAGCTAGAGAGTGTATTAGGCGAAATAAGTTAAGGTGATTAGGCGTAGATGTCAACTCAAAAGCCCCAAAATATCACATGGATATGTGCCGAAAATCAGTCATAATTACCTCTCAAAGCATTGACCGACGTCCCTTTGTGACCATAGAGATAGGACGAGGGACGAGTGCAAGAATTGTGAAAGCATTGATTGACTCAGGTGCAGCAACTAGTGTAGTTAGACTTTGCTATTGCCAAGACTTGCAGTTGAACATCAATCCCATAGAAGTTTATCTCATAGGATTGGGAGGTGTGGAAACCCCTTATTTGGGCGAGGTGGAATTTCCCATCTACCTTCAAGATGTTCCAATGCAAGTCAAAATGCTAGTGTGACGAGATGAGGACCTTACAGAACCACTTGTCTTGGGTCAAGATTGGATTTATGACCATGCACTCAACCTAAACCTCAGAAGTCAACTTCTTCAAGTTTGGGTACATGAACAATGCATTACATTAGAACTAGAGAGCTGCATGCTCACAGATCATGGCACCACACACTCTCTTAGTTCCTCTAAGACTAATCTCCACGAGCAAGATGTTGTATGTGTCAAAAGCTCTATGATCCTGAAGGACTCAATCATGGAAGGACAGTCGCGCAAACCCTCCTTCTTTTTCGAGGAGTAAAGCATCCATAGTAGTTCAACCTAAGAAGCAAGCACAACAATTCAAGACAACTGCTATAGCAAATAGAAAGACACCATTCAACAAGAAAGCAGTTCCGGGCATGAGGCAGATCTGGGTACGCAAAGGAGAGCAACCACCTGCCTTGCCGCCACAAACCCATCCAGGCAAGCCAACCACGCCAAAAGACGAAGGAAGAAGCTCGGACAAGCTCAACCCACCACAAGGTATCCGACAAATTTGGGTGCCTAAGAAATTAGTTGCAGCAAAACAAGGGCGAATACACATGTGGGTACCTCGGAAGCTCTTACGTCCGCAACAACTCCCATATGCGAAAAGTCTCAACAAAGAAGCCAAGGTGAGGCAAAGGTCAGAACCAAACACCAAGAACAAAATTAGACCAACTAACCTCTTCAATGCGAGTCAAGCGACCAGCCTTAAAGGTATGGGTTTGGAAGCCAAAAGCATCAGCGACCCCTACAAAACCAAAGCGCCAACCACAAGGGACACAACAGTTAAGAAACCAACCAAGGATGAATAGACCAAAGGTGCTCACTACACAGTCGCAGATCGTTCTCAAATGGATCCCCATAAGGAGGAAGGATCAGTTGTCATCTTGAGATCCAATGGATACCTCCATGACAGATGGCATCAACATCCGCAAATAGCATCGAAAGCCTCGACGAGCGACAACCATGTGCTCCTTGCACTACCCAATCTTTTGCACCATTCAAGTCATGCATTTCCAAAGTATGCATTAATATAGGGCCACATTACATGGCAGTGCATAGACACATTTGAGAGTCCCATGCACAAGAGTACATTGACATATGTCAAATATTTTTTCTGATACTAACATTTGTCTTCTTGTTTTGTGACATTGTTCCTCCAAAAAAAAAAAAAGGGAGAGGAAGAACTTGTTCCCAGGTTTGGCTCATGAAACATGAATGATTCATGCTTAGTTGAAGGTGGAACTATTGATTACTGGGCATTTATCAGTTTGGATAGAAGTGTGTCTCGGCTAGTAGATGATATTATTGCTGCCTTATCTGGTAGGTGTCAAGAACTTGGCATGAACATAGCATCCACAACTATGGTTTCCCCTTACCATGGTAGGAGTGAAGAGCTTGAAGGTCCGAAACTTAAGTAATGCTTAACTACTGCATGTACGAGAACATCCTGGGAGATATCTGCAAGAGGTAGTTTGGAACCCAAAGAATCCTTGTCCGTATACTGGGTGAGAAGACTCCTGCTTATGGTGAGCTAAAGAGAATATGTGAAACTAAGCTTGGTGTAGTTACCCAATGTTGTTTGCCAAGGAATATAAAGAAATTCAATTCTCAGTATTTGGCAAATGTTGCTTTGCAAAGAGGGATAGGACTAGGCACTCAAAAAATTTCATCGGTGGACCATCAACACGGACATTGTGAAGAGAGATGGTGGATGCAATCCAAAGATGAGTAGGTGCCGCTACAACCAGCTTCACACCAGCCAACTGAGACTTCAGAGTTGATTAGTAGACCCTTTGAGCTTCCTAAATCCACCAAAATATCAGCCAAGTACTTTGGAACATGTATCCCAAAAGTTTAAGTCAAGACCGACAAGTTGCGAAATGACTAGCTCCCAAAACTTGCTATTTTTGGACATACACCTGCTGAAAAAAATGAACAGTGCTCTCAACCTGGAAGGAATTAGAAAAATTCCTTTTGGGCATAGCAAATAGACTTAGCAAGCTTCCTATTCCAAGTTAAAACACTTCAAATGATGGACTGAGCACTGAGAACAAGTTTCATCAAGTTCTGGAACATTCCCACAATTCTCGGGGCTCTGCAGAGATAGACCAGTAAGCCGTAAAATGCAGATATCTCCAGAAGTATAAATCCAATGACCTTGAAAATTTATAGGTAGAAACTAGACAGTGAGAGCTATCCAACGCACTTTAAAACACTGAAAAAGGTTCAGTAAAACTCGAGATATGACCTTCTGAAGTTACTGCTCTGAGTGAGTATAGCAGAGAACAAAACAGAGAGGTAGATGATAATAAATGTATAGATTCACATATGATTACAACCACATTGGCAATGAATCTTTGCACAATGGGAGTAGAATGATAGAGCTATGGAGTAAGCTCTTCAATCTCTACAAAATGACATGAAGTGGTCACGTACAAGGCTTGCTAATCGCCTCTTCCTTCTTGCTCCTTTTATAGCTATTCTTGGAGGGAGTTTTGAATTCGAATTCGAATGGCTCCACCTAAAAGTGATCCCCAAAGTTAGGAGAGATTCCCTCAGCTCAAAAATTCGTGATTTTGGTAGTTGGAGCCACGAATTTGCTTTTACATCATGGATGAGGTAAGCCATCCTTTTCCTTTTTTCTTTTTCCATTTACAAGAGATAAAATGTACTCTTTTACAAGAGGTGTTCACATGACTACTCATGTGACTTACAAATGAGGATAATATCAAGCATATCAAGCATGTAGGCTTGGGCAAAATGCACCAACAGCTCCCCCTCAAGCCTAACATGCTTGGCCTCCAAATAAATCTTCAATTGTCCTTGATTTCCTGCAAACCAATCATCAACTTGAATCTACTTAATTTCGTACCATCAAGAGCTTTCGTCAACATGTCTGCACATTGCATATCTGTAGAGACATAGGATAGTTGAATATCCTTGCTCATTAGCTTCTCCCTTACATAATGGTAGTGGACTTCAATATGCTTGGTTCTAGCATGGTATACCGGATTAGCTGCTAGATGTAGTGAGCTTGTGTTGTCACCAAAAATGTGAGGTGTTGAAGAATGAAGTCCAAGATCTGTGTACAAAGATTTTAACCACATGATTTCTTGAGTTGCATTAGCCAAACCTCTATATTCAGCTTCAGTAGAAGATAATGCCACGGTTGGTTGCTTCTTCGATGACCAAGAAATGATTTTTGAACCTGCAAATGATATATACCCTGATGTGCTTCTTCTATCATCTTTAGATCCGGCCCAATCTGCATCTGAGTAGACCTTTAGCTCAATATCTGAAGTATATGAATAGAACAAACCTTCATTCATGGTCCCCTTTAGGTACTTGAGGACTCGCTTGGCCGCTTCCATATGTGGTCTTCTCGGCTTATGCATAAACTGACTCAATATGCTAACACTATAGCATATATCCACCCTTGTGAGTGTTGCATAGTTCAAACTTCCAACCAAGCTTTGATAGCTTGTGATGTCTTCAATTGGCTCTCCTTCATAAGCACTAAGCTTATGATTTTTCTCCATAGGTGTACCTGCACACTTGGTATTTTCCATCTTGAACTTGACGAGCATGTCATGGACATACTTCCTTTGTGTGATGTATATACCTGAATGTGTGTAGATCAACTCCAATCCAAGAAAATAAGTGAGTGGTCCGAGGTCACTTATTTTGAACTCCTCCTTCATTTGACTCTTTACCTGTTTGATTCCTTCAAGATCATTGCCTGTGATAATAATATCATCAACATACACACATAAATAGATCACTTCAGATCCATTCCTCTTTATGAACAAAGAGGTATCCGCCTTGCTAGCTTTGAATCCTTGGTCCTGCAAATAAGTAACCAATCTGAAATTCCAAGCTCTTGGAGCTTGCTTCAATCCATACAAAGCTTTCTTTAGTTTGCATACATAGTTAGGATGATGTGCATCCTCATATCCAGGAGGTTGTGCCATATACACTTCCTCAGAAATCCATCCATTCAAGAAAGCATTCTTTACATCAAGTTGATAAAGATTCCAATTTCTAGATGCAGCAAGACTAATGAGAACCCTAATTGTAGGCATTTTTGCAACAGGAGAGAAAGTCTCCTCATAATCAATACCATGGGTTTGAGCAAACCCTTTAGCAACTAACCTTGCTTTGTGTCTATTTATACTTCCATCTGGATTCTTCTTGATTTTGTATATCCATCGAGATCCGATTATCTTCATAGATGGCTTGTTAGGTACAAGCTCCCAAGTGTCATTCTCCTTCAAGGCTTCCATTTCTTCATCCATTGCATCTCTCCAAGCTTTCTTGCTTTGTGCTTCTTCAAATGTGGTAGGTTCTTCATTGGTTGAATCCTTTGCAATGTAGATTGAGTGCTTGGTGACCAAAGAAGTATCATAACCAAACCTCTCTGGTTTCTTCTTCTCCCTCGAAGACCTTCTAAGTGGTTGATGTGAGCTCTCGGGTCCATATGTAGCATCCTGCATCTTTGCTTTACCTTTGTTCTTCCATAGCTTTAGTCTTTCCAAGTCTTCTAGGTCAATCTCCGAATCACTTTCTTCAATCTGCTTTGGCTCCTTTGGTTGAAGTGATGGAAAATCTTCATCCAAGTCATATGGCAGCTTCACTTTCCTGTCATCATCAAACCATGATTTGTTTTCATCAAAAATTACATCTCTACTCACAGAAAATCCTTTATTGGTTGGATTGTACAATCTATATCCTTTTTGGTTTTGATCATAACCAATGAATACACACTTCTCTGCCTTGGGATCCAATTTCCCTCTTACTTGAGAAGGAATGTGAGCATAGGCTAAGCATCCAAAGATTTTACAATGCTCTAGACTAGGTCTTCTTCCATTCCAAACTTCATATGGAGTGGTTCCATCTAGTGACTTAGATGGAAGTCTATTTATGAGATATGTGGCTGTCGACACAGCCTCTGCCCATAGGTAGTTCGGCAATCCCTTTTCATTGAGCATGGACCTTGCAGCTTCGACAATAGCTCTGTTCCTCCTCTCTGCTACACCATTGAGTTCGGGTGTATACCTTGTAGTGACTTCCCTTTTAATGCCTCTTTCATGCAAGAAGGCATCAAATTCAGAAGAGAAGTATTCTCCTCCACCATCTGATCTGAGTCTTTTCAAAGTCCTACCTGTTTGATTTTCAACAAGAGCAATATACTTCTTAAAGCAATTAAACACTTCATCCTTGTGCTTCATGAAAAACAGAATGGTCCACCTGCTACAATCATCTATGAAAGACACATAATATCTTGAGCCTGATATAGATGGCTCCTTACTTGGACCCCACACATCCGTGTGCACTAGATCCAAAGGATTTTGATACATATATCCTTTCTTATTGAAAGGTTGTCTATGAGCCTTGCCGAGTTGACAAGCTTCACACTTATAAATCATGTGTTGCCTTGTGATATTAGGCAAACCAATTACACTTTGGTCCCTGCAAATCTGTTTGAGTGTCTTCTCACCAATGTGAGCAAGCCTTTTGTGCCATATCTCCAACTCTGTTAGAGTTTGAGATCCATAGCTAAACAAAGCTATGTTCTTTGTATCTTCCACTTCAAAAGTGAAAAGCCTTCCTGTCTTTTCTCCTTTGGCAATCCTTTGAAAGCCTTGCCTTGGGTCTTCAACATATGCTCCAAATCGATTGAATCTAACCTGCAATCCTTTTTCAACAATCTGTCCAACACTTATTAAATTTTTGGTAATTGTAGGGACATACAAGACTTTGCTTAAGAGGTTCATATTCCCATCTGATGTCTTCACATTACCTATCTTCTCCACTGAGTGCTTTGTGTCATCTCCTGTCTGCACTTCATGCTTGTTATGAGGATCTTCCAAATCAGAAAGTAAAGCCACATTTCCTGCTACATGGTTCGAGCATCCTGAATCAATGTAAAATATGTGATCAGCATCCTTACCCTTCTGCGTTGATAGATTCATAATCAATAATGAATCTTCTTGACTTTGGTCCTCTGCATAGTTATTGTAATCTCTTCTTCCTCTATGGCCACTTTGATAGTTGTTGTTGTTGTTGTAATTGTTGTTGTAGTAATTGTTGTTGTAGCCTCCATTGTACCTGCCTCTATTTGATCCATAGCCACCTCTATTGAATCCTCTTCCTCTTGAGTTCCTTGGATTCCTGAAACATTCTTCAGTAGTATGGTTAGATAAGCCACATATGTTGCAAGGTTGAGATGATTGGAATCTCCCCCTTCCTTGCTTTCCACCTCTGCCTCTTCCTCTAGCTCTTCCTCTACCTGCAAAGTTTGCTTGGAAAGAGCTTCCTTCATCTTCATTCTTCCTATTCTTTGACTTGTCCTTGACCTTAGCTTTATCAGAATATAAGGCAGAAGTTTGATTACCTCTTGAGGACTCACCACCTTTGCTAATCTTTGCTTCATGAGTGAAGAGTTGGCCCATGAGTGTGTTGAGGTCGGGTACATGCATATCCATGTATAAATCCATGGCTGTTGTGAATGACTCCCACTTGTCGTCTGCTTTGATTCCATTCATGATTTGTCTTATGATTTGCTCCTCTTCAATTACCTCTCCAATGCTTCCAAGTTGGTCGGAAATCTCCTTCATCTTTGTGACATAATCAGTCACATTTTGCTTCGGGCTTTTCTTCATTGTTGTGAACTCCATCCACAATTGGTTCTTCCTTGCTCGAGTGTTGGAAGAGAAGAAAGAAGCAAGTGCATTCCAGGTTTCTCTTGATGTCTTGCATCCCTTGACATGAGGTAAAAGAAAATCAGAGATTGAGTTTAGAATATAAGACCTTGCAAGTGCATCCTTCGAACACCAATTCGAAAGTCCTTCCACTTCTTCATGTGAT
The DNA here is from genome assembly GCA_020310875.1 of Ceratopteris richardii. Classification (NCBI taxonomy): domain Eukaryota; kingdom Viridiplantae; phylum Streptophyta; class Polypodiopsida; order Polypodiales; family Pteridaceae; genus Ceratopteris; species Ceratopteris richardii. The sequence continues at coordinate 120,380,580 of CM035421.1, forward strand.
GGTTGCCCTTTGTTCCTCATGGTTGGCATTGCTTCATCTCCGGATATGAATCCATATAGATTCCTCCCTTGAAGGTAAGCCTCCATCCTTAGAGACCATGCCGGGTAGTTGTTTCGATCCAATTTGTCAATTGTTGATGGAAATCCATCTCCCATGTTGCTTGACTATGCTCTGATACCACTGTGAAGAGAGATGGTGGATGCAATCCAAAGATGAGTAGGTGCCGCTACAACCAGCTTCACACCAGCCAACTGAGACTTCAGAGTTGATTAGTAGACCCTTTGAGCTTCCTAAATCCACCAAAATATCAGCCAAGTACTTTGGAACATGTATCCCAAAAGTTTAAGTCAAGACCGACAAGTTGCGAAATGACTAGCTCCCAAAACTTGCTATTTTTGGACATACACCTGCTGAAAAAAATGAACAGTGCTTTCAACCTGGAAGGAATTAGAAAAATTCCTTTTGGGCATAGCAAATAGACTTAGCAAGCTTCCTATTCCAAGTTAAAACACTTCAAATGATGGACTGAGCACTGAGAACAAGTTTCATCAAGTTCTGGAACATTCCCACAATTCTCGGGGCTCTGCAGAGATAGACCAGTAAGCAGTAAAATGCAGATATCTCCAAAAGTATAAATCCAGTGACCTTGAAAATTTATAGGTAGAAACTAGACAGTGAGAGCTATCCAACGCACTTTAAAACACTGAAAAAGGTTCAGTAAAACTCGAGATATGACCTTCTGAAGTTACTGCTCTGAGTGAGTATAGCAGAGAACAAAACAGAGAGGTAGATGATAATAAATGTATAGATTCACATATGATTACAACCACATTGGCAATGAATCTTTGCACAATGGGAGTAGAATGATAGAGCTATGGAGTAAGCTCTTCAATCTCTACAAAATGACATGAAGTGGTCACGTACAAGGCTTGCTAATCGCCTCTTCCTTCTTGCTCCTTTTATAGCTATTCTTGGAGGGAGTTTTGAATTCGAATTCGAATGGCTCCACCTAAAAGTGATCCCCAAAGTTAGGAGAGATTCCCTCAGCTCAAAAATTCGTGATTTTGGTAGTTGAAGCCACGAATTTGCTTTTACATCATGGATGAGGTAAGCCATCCTTTTCCTTTTTTCTTTTTCCATTTACAAGAGATAAAATGTACTCTTTTACAAGAGGTGTTCACATGACTACTCATGTGACTTACAAATGAGGATAATATCAAGCATATCAAGCATGTAGGCTTGGGCAAAATGCACCAACAGACATTCATCGAGAATGTTCCATCACAAATGCCGGGTGTACAACATGAAGAAAAGACATGAAGCAAAGACTTGAAGGCTTGAAGAGGTCCACAAGATTTCTCAAGTTTGGCCATGAGGTACATGTGAGATCTCTAGGAAAGTATCAAGGAATAAAGAAGCATGAGTGAAGGGAGTATGGAACCAAAACTTAAAACTCGATGTCATTTTATGCCTATTTTACCTATTTCTTATGTAATTTCTGCCTATCTAAGAGGTTTTTAAGAGAATCATACTCCACTTTTGTAGAGGACAAGCAGTCCTTGAGCCTTAGGAGTTTATGCCTAGTATATTGTAATGTCTCTAGGATTTGTGGCACTCATTTTGATGTTCAAACACGTTCTCAAAGTTAGAAATTGAGCTACTAGGCCTAATAAAATCTTTTTCTAAGTACTCTTGAATATATCTCTCTATATCTCGATGTTGTGAACGCACACACACGGACACACACACACACACACACATATATATATATATATATATATATATATATATATATATATATATATATATATATATATATATATATATATATATATATATATATATATATATATATATGTGAGAAAAACATGTTTAAACTCAAACATAAGTTATTTAAATTTTTTTCACAAAAAATATTTTGCTTGAAATAATAATGGACATTTTTATCTTTATTTATATTTCCAACATGAATATATACATACACACACCCCCCCCCCCACACACACACACACACACATATATATATATATATATATATATATATATATATATATATATATATATATATATATATATATATATATATATATATATATATATATATATGTATGTATATGTGTGTGTGTGTATGTATGTATGTATCTGTGTGTGTATGTGTACATATCAGATGTGCTAGGTTAAGTGTTTATCAAAATCATATCATTATAATAAATAAATTTTCCATACATAATCAAAATCTAACATAGTACCTTACTCCCTATAATAGATGGGAGGTGCACTAGGCACATCTCTCTCACCGAGGATGAAATATTTACTTTTTTCTTTGGAATTAGCTCTTTAGATGTTCATCATTTGGAAGTCCGTGTAGTCTCCAAACCCTTGTATGTATACTTCCATATAGGAAACGATAGTATTCCATACACTCTTATCCTCACCCTCCATCATATATACCATATATTTATGTACACTTTGATATTGGGGAATCTTCAACCTCTTGAACAAAATAACTTATAAACATTTGAGTAAAACAAAACATATCACGACCTGTACCCTAGTATCAAATACACTACCATGTAGCTTAACTAAGTCATGTGGCTCAATATGCAAACCAAAATGAGTGGGTCAAGCAACAAATGCGTGAGCTAACCCGATGCATCACTTCCATTTCCTTATAGATAGTGGTGCTATGAATGGGAAGTGTTGGCATGAGGTGGACTACCCTTTTTCCTTTATCCAAGGCCATGCTAGTCCCTTCTCCACGTATTTTATCTTCATCCTTGTGCACTTGGTAATTCTAGTGAGAGGATCTGGGAGATAGACACCGAAAACACAAATTCTTTTTCCTCGTCTTCTCAAACCATTTTAAAGGTAATATAGACCTTGTATTCTTTTTTTTCTCAGGAAAATTTTGCATTCCTATGAGGATCATTGTTGATATATTTCGGTACTAATGTGTGTGAACACACTAGGACCATCAAGGCACATTTTACCCTCTTTAGAAGGTTTTTCCCCTACTTGATATACGCCTATAACCCTAATGGGTCACTTATCTTTGTACATTCTCTTGGTAATACAATCAGTAATGTGCGTTGTGCTCCAAGCTTCCTCTTCTTCCTTCTGTTGTTTGCATGCTTCCACAAACCTCAAAATTCAACAATTGGTATCAGAGCAGGTTGCCACTTCATCTAGGGTGTCTTCAACACCCGTCCAATCACAAGCTGAGAATCGCATGAAAATTATTGAGCATATGCAAGGCAATTAGGAGTTCAAAAATGCTTCATATTGTGGTACCGAAATTGCACTGTGAGCTTGTTTGGGCCTTTGAATGCACTATCATAGTGCTTGTGCAGGAAGCTTTGGTTTTTTGTGCCAAAGATATATATAGGTTTTGATTCACCAGTATGAACTCCTCAAAGTTTGCTATAGGTTTAGCAAAACTCAACAAGGTAGTTTTGGTCAAATTTTTGAGATATAGTCATTTTTTTGCATCAGGGTATCTTAGTGACTGGCCATGGCTGAAAGCGATGATCTATTTTGTATGTTGGCTGTTGAGGATAAGTTGAATGGTACCAATTTCCTATTATGGGCTTATATGATGTGTCATGTATTAATTGCAAAAGGAGTGTGGAATATTGTGCAGGTTGTTGAAAAACATCATATTACACCTACAAATATAGTTACTGACGCTAATGCAAAAGGCAATTGAGCATGGTGATATTCTTCCAGTTCATGTTCGTGTTGGGGTTCCTACTACACCTACTGTAGAGCAACTTCATTGGGATGGTAGTGATGCTCAGGCACATGCACTAATAGCCTTTTGTTTCAAATTTGCCATTATTCCTCACATTTGCCCCTACAAAGTAGCAAATGATGCTTGGGATATACTTAGCACTTTATACTAGGCAAGGAATGAGGCTCATGTTGCTCACCTCCAAAAAAAATTCGAAGTGAGCACATGAATGAAGGAGATTCCATAGAAAAGTTTTTTGACAAAGATAAAAGATTTGAAGGAGTAGTTGATTTCTGCTAATGAAGTCTTGTGTGACAGTTCACTTGTGTAGACTATTTTGAATGGTCTTTCATATTCATATCAGATTTTTTTCTTCTACTCTTTGATTGAAGATGAAAGGAGATCCAAATGCCTTAACATTTGAGAATTTAGTCTCTATTCTATTGCAAGAAGAGTAGTCTATGCAAAACATGTCCACTATGTGTGTTGCAGATCAAGCTTTCCTGGCTAGTCAAAAGGGAAAACGCAAATGGAGCTCATCTACTAGTAAGCAAAAATCTGCTAATTCTGCACAATTATAGAAGGATGACAGAGATGAGAAGAAAACAGAATAGTCGAAATTGTTTTGAAAATATTGTAAAGGAACCTATCTTGTCATAAAGAGTTTTTCAAAACATGCTACAAAAGAGGCAAAGAAAAAAGAGGTTGGAATGGTTGTTGTAGAAATCTCTACACCCAAATCAAATTCTGCAAATCTTGTGCACAATGAAGAATGGGTGTTTACTATTGTTTGCAGTTATGACTCATCTTCTCATGAATAGTGTATGTCTAAAGTAGACTTGGATGTTTGTTACTTTGATAGTGGGGCAACCAAACATATTACCTCACAGCATAGTTTTGTCACTTCTTTGCTTTTTAGGAAAATTTACCCATCTAAAATTCCAAGCCCTTTGAGCCTGTTTAAGACCATACAATGTTTTCAAGATTTTACATACATGTGTAGGCCTCTTGGGATCTTCATAACCTGTTGGTTGCTCCATGTACACATCTTCTTTTAAATCACCATTGAGAAATGCATTTTTGATACCTAATTGATAAATATTCCATACCTTGCTTACAACAGCACTTATTAATATCCTTATTGTTGATATCTTGGCAACAAGAGAAAATTTCTCCTCATAATTGATGCCATAACTCTGTGCATAACCTTTACAAACAAGCCTTGCTTTATATCTACTTACTGAACCATCACTATTTCTCTGGATCCTGTACACCCATTTGTTACCGATTGCCTTCATGTTAGGTTGCTTTGGAACTAAATTCCATGTATTGTTCTCATACAAAGTTGCTATTTCTTCCTCCATTGCCCTAACCCATTTTTTTACCTTTGATGCTTCTTTAAAAGTTATTGGTTCCTTCTCCTCAAGAAGTTTTGCCATATAAGCTTCATGAGAAAATCTTTGCGGTTGTCTTCTTTCTCTTAATGGATACCTTGATTGACTTCTTGTCTTACCATGCTTTTCTTGCCTAAGAGATTGAGTTCTTCTTGATGTAGAACAATGTATTACCACTAGAATGTACAAAGATAAGTAGCCCGTTAGGGAAATAGGCATATATACAAACCGGGGGAAAAAACCTCCTAAAGAGGGAAAAAGGTACCCTGACGATCCTAGAGTGTTCACAACATCACTACCTAAATATATCAACAAATCCCCCCTGGGATTGATGCGGTGAACAAGGAGCTAGCACTCATGTATAAGGAAGTGCCAAGCTATGTGGAATCAATCCACAAAAGAAGTAAGCCCAAAGCTTTGTGGAAAGGTTCAAACTTCTCCCTAGGCAAAGCCTTCGTAAAAAGGTCTGCAATGTTCTCCTCCATGGGCACATATGCCAAGATCATCTCCCTAGTAGAGAACCTCTCTCAGACATAATGATAATGCACCTCAATGTGCTTAGTGCGAGCATGGAACACAGGGTTCCTCGAAACTGCCAATGTGCTCTGACTGTCAGTGAAGATGGTGGTGTAGTGGTGCAAGGCAATCAACAATTGAAGTTTTGATGAATTTTGGAAGTCAAGTATTGAAGAAAAGATCAAGATATGAACCATGAAGAAAGTATATGTTCAGAGAATGAAGATATGTATACATATGTACAATAATTTAGAGATAGTTCACTTATACTTTTGTATGGTGAAGAACTTGTACATATTTGCCTATATATACAAGGAAAATGTTGGGGCAAATATGAGAGAGCATGTGAATAGAGAAATTAGAAGTTGTGTGAGTCATTAGACACTTTAGAAGTGAGTAAGATCTCTCTCATCACTCAGATGTAAAGTTTTCCAGAAATGAAGAAAATTTGCACCCGATATTTCTGAGAGTTCTCCTTCTGTGTTGAGTCTTTTGTGAAATGATTTTGTACAAGTCTAAGTCTATAGTTGATTGAACTCTCTCCAAATTTTCAGCTTCTAATTGTGATCAGGCTGAGAGAATTGATTGTAGGAACATTTACATGTGTAAATGTAAAGAAGTGAAGTTGCAAGAGGTGCAAAATTTGATGCTAATATTTGGGTCGATTCTCCTTCCACAGTGTAAAGTTTTGAGCAAGCAAGTACTATTCTTTAAGTTGGAAGGTAAGCTACCTATGGCTAAAAGAATTTGATTAAACAGGTTCTAGTTTGAGAGAATCAAGCTTTAGAAGTTGCAGGTGTCAAAGTGGACTGTAAATAACTATAGTTTTAGACATAGGTGAATTGTTAAGATCATTTCTCAAGATATACTAAGTCTTTTGGAATGATTTAACTTGGAGGAGGTGCGCAAACTATAGATGACACCTTGTGCAAAGTTTTATAAAAAACTTTACTCATTTGATAAGGCAATGAGTGAGTTATGTGCAACAGACTTTTTGTGTAGTCACCTTCTTCACAGTTTGTTCAAGATTTTGGAAATTGAGTAGTGATCCTCCAAATTGGTGAAGGTTTTAAGTTATTATTGATATAGGGGTGCTCTAACCTCAAGGATAACGTGTTCTTTTGGAGATTAACACTCCCCATTAGTGGTATCAGAGTAGGAAGCATCAAAATTGAAGAAAGGAGGACCCCGACTGCTGCGGTCATAAAGAATTCAACAATTGATGATCCAAAAGGTGAAAGCTTGAAAGCAAATCTTGAGAAGGAGGTCATAAGATATCAAGGAAGCCAAAAGGAGTATCATTCGAAGCAAAGGTAATCTTATTACTCATAGAGCTTGAAGGATTTAATACACAGGTGAAGAAAGGATGGGAGATTCTCTTCAGATAGAGAAATTGGATAGAGAGAACTATCCAGCATGGTCAATGAGGATGGAAGCTCATCTTATGAGCAAAGACTTGATAGATTATATTACAGGTGAAGAAGAAAAGCCTCAGTTCAGAGATCCTAGTGTTCCAACTAGGGATGAATTGTGAGATTTGAAGACTTGGATGAAGAGAGATGCTCAAGCTAGCAGCATTCTCTATATGGGAGTTAATGACTACTTGCTACCTCACATTAGAGGTCTTGAAAGTGCAAGTGATATATGGAATGCTTTGGAGGAGCATTTCCAAAACACCACAAAGTCAAGGAAGGCATCCTTGTGGGCAGAGTTTACCACATTCAAGAAGAAGGCCTCTCAATCCATCTCAGATTATGTAACAAGGATGAAGGACATTGCAGATGCATTAGGAGCAGTTGATGAAGATATTGAGGAGGATAAATTGGTAAGGCAAATCCTCACAGGCTTGAGAGGTGATGACAAATGGAAGCCATTCATTTTGTCTACTGAATTATCACTAGATCATTTTACTCCTGATTTAAATCAGTTGCTAGGACACGTGCTAACTTTTGAGCAGGATGTCAAAGGTGAAAGTGATAAAGGTGCAGGACAAGCAATGTATTCAAAGGATAAAAAGAAGAATAGCAAAGGGAAGCAACAAGCAAATGAAGATGAAGGTACAACTAGCCAAGCTAACTTCCTAAGAGGAAGAGGAGGTGGCAAAGGTAGAGGAAGAGGCAGAAGTAATAAAGATGGAGTCAAAGCTTGCTTGTTTGTGGACAAATCACTTAGCTCATGATTGTTGGCATAATACTCAGAATAATGGTGGATATAATCAGAACTTTAATTCAAGAGGAAGAGGTGGCAGAAATCAAAGAGGTAATTTCAGAGTTAGAGGTAATAGAGGTTACTTTGGAAGAAATGCAGGTAGAGGATTCCAAAGTCAACAATACAAAAATACCTACTATAATTATGCTTCAGATCAAAAGGAGGATTCAACATTGATAATGAATGCAACTTGTGAAAGGCAAAGTGAAGACCAAAGAGTCTTCTACATTGACTCAGGGTGTAGCAATCACCTAAGTGGCAACATAGCTTTGATGACTGATTTGGAGAATAAGCTAGTTAATCATGTAGTTCAAACAGGTGACAATACAAAGCACAATGTGAAGTCAATTGGATCAGTGAAGGCCAAGGATGGAAGTACTCTCTTGAGTAAGGTTTTGTATGTTCCTACAATTCCAAAGAATCTGATAAGTGTAGGACAAATTGTTGAAAAAGGTTATGAAGTTAGGTTCACTAATGAGGGAGTTTTTGTGGAAGACCCTAGCAATGGGTATAAACAAATTGTTTCAGTGAAGAAAGAAGGAAGATTGTTCACATTGAAGATTCAAGGTAACATTAGTCATGCCTTGTTTACCTATGGAGGACATAAGATCTTTGAGTTAGATCTTTGGCACAAAAGGCTTGGACATTTCAATGAAAGAGGTATTAAAGATATGGTTAACAATGGTTCAGTGCTTGGATTGCCTAATGTTGCAGGTCAACATATGACATACAGATGTGAGGCATGTCAATTAGGTAAGGCTCATACGCAACCTTATTCCAAGCATGGTTTTATGTATTCAGAGAAGCTTGAATTGGTACACATAGATGTGTGGGGACCATCAAAGGGTTTCAACATCAATGGTTCAAGGTATTATGTGATTTATGTTGATGATGCTACCAGATGGATCATTATCTATATGATCAAAGATAAGTCAGAAGTATTCAATACATTCAAACATTATCATGTGTATGCAGAGAGAATTACAGGTCAAACATTGAAGAGACTAAGGTCAGATGGAGGGGGAGAGTATTTCTCTAATGAGTTCATTGATTACTTGTGGAATGCACGTATAAAAAGGGAAATTACTTGCAGGTACTCTCCTCAACAAAATGGTGTAGCAGAAAGAAGGAATGGAACTCTTATTGAGTTTGCAAGATCCATGCTGAAGGAGAAAAATTGCCCAAATTATTTGTGGGTTGAGGTTGTAAATACAGGCACATATTTGGTCAATAGATTACCATGTAAAGCTTTGCAAGGTATGACACCATATGAGGCATGGTGGGGTAAGAGACCTACTCTAGATCATTGCAAAGTATTTGGATGTTTGGGATATGCATATGTGCCATCTCAATTAAGGCACAAATTGGAACCTAAAGTTGAAAAGTATGTGTGCATTGGATATGATGATAAGCAGATGGGATATAGGTTGTGGCGTCCATCCACTAAACAATTTCTTGTATCAAAGGATGTTACATTTGATGAGCAAGGTACTTGGTATGTAGGTACAATCAATATTTATGCAGGTGATGAAGAAGTTGTGAATCAAAAGAAAGGTAAATCAAAGATTCAGATATTTGATGAAGACGAGAACAATGAAGTACAGGTTGAAGTTGAAGAAGTTCCATGGTTTGATCCAGAATGTGATGAACCAGAAACCTCAAGAAGTGGAGAACTCAGAAGGTCATCAAGAAACAAATGGCAACCTACAAGGTATAGCTATGACACTTCTTTTTTGGCTACCAAAGATTATGCTTATATGATAAAGGCAGATGAAGATCCTTCTACATATAAAGAGGCAAAAGGTAAGGAAAATTGGGAAAAAGCTATGCAGGAAGAGTATGATGCATTGATGGAAAATCAGACATGGTATTTGGTTCCTAAACCAAATAGTCAGAAGATCATTGGATGCAAATGGGTCTACAAGACAATGAGGTTTGTAGATGGAAGTGTGTCTAGATATAAAGATAGACTTGTTGTGAAAGGTTTTGCTCAGACATATGGTATAGATTATGATGAGACCTATAGTCCTGTGGCAAAAATGACAACCATCAGGACACTCATAGCTATTGCTACATGTAAAGGTTGGAAATTATGTCAATAGATGTGAAGAATGCTTTTCTAAATGGTTACATTTCAAATGATGTTTTCATGAAGCAACCACAAGGATTTAGAAATGAAAGGTATCCAGATTATGTATGTAAGCTCAAGAGAGCTTTGTATGGTTTGAATCAGGCCCCAAGGGCATGGAATTATAGACTTGTGAAGTTCTTGAAAGAACTTGGTTTCCAAGTATCTAAAGCAGATAGTAGCTTGCTTGTTAAAGTAAGTGATGATGGGTTCATTTACATGTGCATATATGTTGATGATATAATTCTTACAGGTACAGATGAGAAAGGTATTCAAAGCCTAAAGAAGCAAATGGAGAAAGAGTTCAAGATTAGTGACTTGGGAGACTTGTCTTATTTCTTGTGCATGGAGATCTCATACACTCAACATGGAGTGTATATAACTCAAGAAAGGTATTTGAAAAACTTGTTGGTCAAGTTTGAAATGGATGATTGCAGGGTAGCACCTACTCCAATGGAAGTGAATCACAAATTGAGCAGATATGGAGGAGAAGAGTTCAAAGACATGAAGCTATATTAAAGTTTGGTTGGTAGTATGATCTATGCTACATTAACTAGGCCTGATTTGTCATATGCAGTTGGAGTATTGTCTCAATTCATGCATTGTCCTAGGAAAGAACATTGGGTTGCTGGAGAAAGAGTTTTGAGGTACATTAAGGGTACACTCAAAGAAGGTTTGTATTATGGTTTTACATCAGATACAAACATCAAGATTTATAGTGATACAGATTGGGCGCGTAATCCTGATGATAGGAGATCAACTTATGGATACTTGTGTTGTGTGGGAGATAAGTTAATTTCATGGTGTTCAAAGAAGCAATAGACAGTTGCTTTGTCATCTACAGAGGCTCAGTACAAGGTATGGTGGAAGCTGCAAAGGAAGTGATATGGCTTAAGACTCTTATGAGGAGTTTTGACATCATTCAGAGTACACCCCCTATTCATGGAGATAACATGAGTTCATTGTATTTAGCTGCTAATCCTGTTATTCATGCCAGGACTAAACACATTGAGATTCAGTATAATTTTCTAAGAGAGAAGGTGATGGATAAAGAGATTGAAGTTATACATACTTCAACAAAAGATCACATAGCTGATATGCTAACCAAAATCTTGGATGGACCAAAGCTACAAAGATTCAAAGACATGGAAGGTATAAAGAACAAAGATAAAACCTCAATTGATGATTGAAGGGGAGTTGTTGGTGCAAGGCAATGAACAATTGAAGTTTTGATGAAGTTTTGAAGTCAAGGATTGAAGAAAAGATCAAGATATGAAGCATGAAGAAAGTATATGTTCAAAGAATGAAGATATGTATACATATGTACATTAATTTAGAGTTAGTTCACTTATACTTTTGTACGGTGAAGAACTTGTACATATTTGCCTATATATACAAGGAAAATGTCGGGGAAAATATGAGAGAGCATGTAAATAGAGAAATTAGAAGTTGTATGAGTCATTAGACACTTTAGAAGTGAGTAAGATCTCTCTCATCACTCAAATGTAAAGTTTTCCAGAAATGAAGAAAATTTGCACCCGATATTTCTGAGAGTCCTCCTTCTATGTTGAGTCTTTTGTGCAATACTTTTGCACAAGTCTAAGTCTATAGTTGATTGATCTCTATACAAATTTGCAGCTTCTAACTGTGATCAAGGTGAGAGAATTGAGTGTAGGAACATTTACATGTGTAAATGTAAAGAAGAGAAGTTGTAGGAGGCACAAAATTTGATGCTAATATTTTGGTCAGTTCTCCTTCCACAGTGTAAAGTTTTGAGCAAGCAAGCACTCATTCTTTAAGTTGGAAGGTAAGCTACCTATAGCTTAAATCATTTGATTAAACGGGTTCTAGTTTGAGAGAACCAAGCTTTAGAAGTTGCAGGTGTCAAAGTCGATTGTAAATAACTATAATTTTAGACATAGGTGAATTGTTAAGATCATTTCTCAAGATCTACTGCGTCTTTTGGAATGATTTAACTTGGAGGAGGTGCGAAAACTATAGATGACACCTTGTGCAAAGTTTTATAAAAAACTTTACTCATTTGATAAGTCAATGAGTGAGTTATGGGCAACAGACTTTCTGTGTAGTCAACTTCTTCATAGTTTGTTCAAGATTTTGGAAATTGAGTAGTGATCCTCCAAATTGGTGAAGGTTTTAAGTTATTCTTGATATAGAAGTGCTCTAACTTCAAGGATAACTTGTTCTTTTGGAGATTAACACTCTCCATCATGGTGGTAGAAGAGTAACCAACACCCAAATAAGCCATAAGGCATCTGAGCCACACACACTCAAGAGTCATTGTGATAGCTGCCCTATACTCAACCTTACAACTAGAAGTGGCCACAATAGGCTGCTTCTTGCTCAACTAACATATACATGAGCTATCAAGCATGAAGCAAAATCCATTGGTGGACATACGAGTGTCATAACAACCAACCCAATCACCTTTAGAAAAAGCATGCAGATCTAGCGGTAGTGATCGCCCCTTGGGATAAAACAATCCAAGTAGTCGGGTACCACTCAAGCAGCGAAAGATGTGCTTAGCCACCTACCAATGCTTGACAATTGGGCAATGCATAAACTTGCTCATCTGTGAGACAACAAACTAAATATCTGGCCGAGTAATGCATAAGTAAATGAAGCATCCAACCACCTATTGATAGTGAACAACATCAAATGCATCTCCAACATCATGAAGACTCAATCGTAAACCTATCTCCATATGAGTGACAATAGGCTTACAGCCTTTAAGGCCAAAACACTGCAATAATGTGTCAATATATTTTGTTTGGCACAAAGCCATTCCACCATCAACTTGCATAAATTGAATGCCCAAATAGTGATGCAAATGCCCCAAATCAGACATCTCAAATGAGGCATGCAAATCAGCATTAAAGCCAGCAATATGCATGTCATGAGGACCAGTGAGCAGCATGTCATCAACATACACCAAAATTATCAGAAGCACATCATTAGCATGCTTAACATATAAGGTGCTTTCAGTTGGACTGTTCTCAAAACCATGTGCAATGAGATAGGCATGTATCTTTTCATACCAAGCATGTGGTGCTTGCTTTAAACCATATAATGCCTTCTTTAACCTGCACACCTGGTTTTCATGCCCTTTTTGTCCAAAACCATGGGGCTGAAAACATACACTTCTTCATGCAAGTCACCATTCAAAAATGTTGTTTTAATGTCCAACTGATGTACATTCCAACCATGATGAGCTTCAAGTGCACAGATGCTACGAACAGTAGTCATTTGGCAAGTAGGAGCAAAGGTTTCATCAAAATCAATGCCTCTTTCCTGTGCATAACCCTTTGCAAAAAGCCTAGATTTATACCTATCAACTGTTTCATCAATTTTATGCTTCAGCTTGTATACCCACTTAGTGCCTATGGCCTTCTTGCTAGGAGGCAAGTCACATAAAGACCAAGTACCATTTTTCATGATAGCATCATATTCAGATTGCATTGCAGCCATCTAATGTTTAGAATTTTGTGCTTCATCAAATGAAACAAGTTCAATCTCATCACAGAGACTAGAGGCAGCCATAGCATAGCAATCTGATGCAAAAGAGGCACTATGAGAGCCTGACCGAGTATGATGTGACATAGGTGCAGCTAATTTGCTGTCACACAAGGTCTGCACTAGCCATAGTTTTTGCCTCCTCAATATCAGCTTTCTCATCAACAAGTGCATCATGTAAATCTACATCAGAAATGGAAATGATCTACATCATCAGATGAAACTTGCAAAGGCTGAGAAGTTGCCTCATTAGGACCAACACTAGACTGTCCACTTGTAAAAAGAGGCAGCAAAGTATCATACATGTCTTTGGAGTTAACAGATGTCTCCTTAGTACATGAAAACAATGGTTGAATAGCATCTTCCACAAAAACAACATCACAGCTAACCAGAATGCATTTATTCTATGGATGATACAGACGATAGGCTTTACTTTCAAAACTGTACCCAACAAAAATACATTTTAGTGCATTATCATCCAATTTTCTGCGATGTTGTTCAGGCACTAATGCATATGCCAGAAAACAAAAACATGCAGATGAGCAACACATGGGTTGCGACCATGCCAAGCCTCATATGGATTGATAGATTGTAGCGCTTTAGTGGGACACCTATTCGGTACATATGCTGCATACATAACAGCCTCAAGCCAGAAACTATGTGGTAAAGCTTGACTCTTGACCATACACCTCGCCATCTCCATGAGTGACCTGTTCTTTTGTTCAACAACTCCATTTTGTTGAGGTGTATACGGTACTATACACTGATGTTTTATCCCACGTTCAGCGAGAAATGCATTAAAGTTAGAAGACATATATTCGCCACCTCGATCAAAATAGAGGGTGCCCATTTTACATGCTGATAAATTTTTAAGCCAAAACCAGAAACTGTTTGAAGCACATAAATACTTCGGACTTTTCCATCAATGGATATACCCATGCATGCCTAGAAAAATCATCAATGAAAGTCACAAAGTAAAGATTGTTCCCAAAAGAAGGCATCTGCATAGGACCATAGACATCACTATGTACAAGCTGCAATTTTTGAGTAGCCCAAACTGAACCATCTTTTGGAAAGGAAGAATTCTCCATTTTGCCCAAAATACAGCCTTCACATACATGTTTACCGGGTGCCTCAAGTTTGGGCAAAGAGGACACCATTTCAGATTTCTGAAGGCATAGCAAACTAGCAAAATTCAGATGACCAAAGTGTGCATGCCAAAGCTTTGCATCTGACATAGCCTAAGAATCATGTACTACACATGGAAAATCATTTACAGATCTTTCATATTCTATGAGTTTATAAAGCCCATGACATAAAATGCCAGAAGCAATAATGACGTCGCCATTTTACAGATCATGAACTGTACATCTATCATCAATAAATTTCACAACCAAGCCAATCTTGGCTAATGCAGAAACTGATAATAGATTTTTCTTCATACTGGCACAAACAAAGAATCTCACAAAGTGAAAGAACTACCATCATGAGTAGTCAAAATGATCTTACCAACTCCCACAACAGGATAGGAGGAGTTGTTGGCGCATGTAATAGTATTCCTTGTAGGGGCAGGCTCGAGTGAAGAGAAGAAACTGCACTGCAAGGTAATATGTTTGATCGCCCCACTATCAAAGTACCAAACATCTGAGTCTACTACAAACATGCACTACTCATGAGAAGATGGGTCAAAACTGCAAACAGTAGTAAACACCCATTCTTCTTCCTGCACAAGTTTAGCAGACCCTCTTTCTGGTGTAGAGGCCTCTGCAACAACCATTCTGACCACTTTCTTCTTTGCCTCTTTAGCAGCTAGTTTTGGACAGCTTTTGATGACATGATCATTTGCTTTACAGTATTTGCAAAACAGGTACTTCTTTTTTTATTTCTTCTCATCTTTGTCTTCCTTCTTTCAATGTGCAGCATTTGTAGATTAGAAGAGCTCCATTTACCTTTGCCCTTCTGATTAGCTTGGAAAGCTTGATCTACAACATGCATAATAGACATGTTCTGCCTAGACTGGTCTTCCTGCAGCAGAACAAAGACTAACTCCTCAAATGACAAGGCATTTGGATTGCTTTCATCATCAAACAAAGGGTAGAAGCAAAACTCTGATATGAGTCAAGAAGACCATTCAAAACGATCTTCACAAGTGAGCTATCTGGTATAACTTCATCAGTAGAAATCAACTGTTCTTTCAAATCATTGATCTTTGTGAGAAAACTCTCCATAGATTCACCTTCATTCATGTGCTCAGTCTCCAATTGTTTTGGAAGGTAAGCAACAAATTTTCAAAATTATGGGCATAATTTTTCTTCTTTGAATTCCTATGAAAATCCCTTCTTGTAAAGAACTTTTTGCCATTGTGAGAATTGAAGAAGAATTTGGAATTTTCCTCTTTCCTTCTGATTTCCTTCTTCTCCAAGAGCTTTTGTGTGTGTCTAATGCTTGAAATGTGTGTGTAGGACTGTGATCTACCCTTTCCCATCGCTTTTGAACTACTGTAGTGTGTGTGTGAACCAGAATGAGTTGTGGAGTAGGTGTTGGTGTTTCTTGCCATTCACTATTTTGCTCATAACTTGAAGTACATTTGTCAAATTCGATTGACAAAAATATGATGATCAGATGCATGTCATCGAGAGCTTCGAAATGAATCTACTACTGACCATATTTGGAGTTCAAAGCTGAGAGAAAAGTTTGGATTTGTGCTTAGTGTTGTAAATGGTATCACGACATGCATTTTCAGAGAGTTTGTGAGTTGGAGAGGTAGCTAAGACTAGTCACGAGGATTATAGCTTCATAATTCACTTACCATCAGGTGTGCACATGTCTTCATACACTTGGTATTTCTAATTCCACGGATTGATAATTAAACATGTATTAATCCACCACTATATGCACTCTGGGGTGATCGAGAGGCAATCTCATCGACACAAGTCCTTAAGACTTCACGACTTAGGTACATGGTAGTAAAGAACATCTCCTAAGAGATTTTCCCAGGAACTCCTCTAGTGCACCCAAGGTTGCACCCATTAATGTGGCACGCTTAGTGGTCGATTCAAGTTCAAGTAGCATTGATGTGGCTCCTATATAGGCAGTCACTAAGGCATGAGCCTTAAAACAGGCAAAACTAGCTGAAAGATAAAATTCAAGTGAAACAAGAGATCCTAGTAAGAGGAAGATAAAATCGGTGAAGGATACCAGGGAGAAGGCCAATCGTAAGTGGGCTAGAAAGTTATCCAAACTATAAGAAATCCTAACAGATGCAAAAATGAGAATAGAAGATATTACATCTCAAAACCCCTCGCATGCCAAAAATCCATCCACTCCACTTCATTCCACCCAACCACTCAGTGTAAATAGACCACAACCATGGTCTATTCTCGTAGATACAACCCTAGAAGACTTGGACATGATGTTCAAGGCCTACGAGGCTCGACTTCAAGAAGGGCCAATAGCTGCAAACCTAGAAAAGAGTTACCCTAGAGCAGATTTAGAGATTGAACGGACAAAATTTTGCATGAAAATGGTAGAACTAGCTCATGCTATGCTCGAGACCAATAACTTGTTCAATCAGACAAATTCTATCAAATTGGGATTGCATTTCTAGGGCTTACTAGAAAGACTAGAGGAGTTGGTAAACAAGCCGCAAGTTTCTTTACCTCCATAGGCTCAACCAATTTTTGAAAGAGAAAGCTCACCACCATTGAAAGTTTATGTTCATGATCCCATGGATGATGGAACACCTGTTTCAATTCAACAGCACTCTCAAGAGTTCTTGCAGGAAATACAACAAAAATGGGCTAAGGAGAAGGCTGACCCCTGTCCTATTCCTAAAGTTGATGATCTTCATGATCAATTTTCCCAAGATATTCCATCTATTTATGAAGACCAAGCAAAGCAACAGGAATATGAAAGACTGGATTTTGAATCTAATTCTTTAAAAGAGTTTCCACAATTCATAGGCCCATGAGAATTTGAATCTCTTCATATCATAGCTCCCACAATACTAATAAGAAATGAATAGAAATTGGTTCAAAAAAGCACTCAAGTCGTGAAGAACACTAAGGTGCAGTGACATCTCACCTTAAAAGAGCTACTCAAAGTAAAACCTGATGTGTCAACACTAGGATCTAAGAAAAAAGTCCTAGAGATACCTTTAGACAAAGGAGACATGAGTGAAGGTGAAGAAGGGAATATTTATCTTCCAATCATCTACCAAGGTTACACAACCAAAGCTATCTTAGTTCAGGTGTTGGTGTTGCGATTGTGACCACCTCTTTGTGGAAGTAATGGGGCAAACCCACATTAAGACCAACTAGAATGAAGCTTCAAATGGCTGATGGCTATATTCAAAGACCTCAAGGATTGCTAGAAGGGATAACTCTAACCATTTGTGGTGTAGAGTTTGAACACACCTTTGCTATGTGTGAATTTGGCAAAAATAACTTATATGAAATGATCTTAGGAAGACCCTTCCTATGGCAACTATAGATAGTGGAAGATTGGGGAGCCAGTTCCTGATACTTACAGCACTTAGGGGTCATGACCAAGGTCAATCTAAGGGATTATATGTTCAAAGATGTACCACCCCTAGAGTCGAATCCTAATTCAATCTCTATGCATTCTATAAGTTCTTTAGATCCATCCTGGATGCATGAAGATACTCACTTCTGGATGTGTAAGCTCATAGAGGGAGAGGAACTTATCAAGGATCCAGACAAGTTAGAGACCCATCCTACACATCGATGATCTTTTGTGATGAGGAATTTGAGCCTCATGGTTGGACAAAAGTCTTAGCCACCATGGACATTAATATCAATGAAGAACATTGGATGCCTCATTCTTATGAGGAGGGTTATGATATCTCTTTGTTCATGTGTGAACCCTTGCTAGAAGAGTGTGACTCTAATGAGATCATAGAAGAAGAAGAGGATGATGATGATCTAGAGTCCATTATGATGGATAGTTGCTTTGACTTAAAGGAGCACTATCTAGAAAATTTAGGAGTATTTACCCAAAAAGAAGAAGAACCTCTCACAAGCATTAAAACTATAAATTCAAGGGATGAAAGTGAAGGTAGTCAAAATAAAAAGAAAAGCAAAGCAGTGAAACAAGAAGAGGAGGAATCATTGTTTGAAGTACGAGAGAATTTCAAGAAATATGAAGTTGTAGATCGAAAAGTTTTGGTACAAATGCCTAAGAGAGAGGACATCACAAGAGAAGCATATGATAATAAAGAAAAAACCATAAAAATTGTAGTAACCATTGATGAGAACAAAGAACAATGTACCTACATAGGAGAAGACCTCAGTGTAGAAGAAGAAGAAGTAGAGCTTGTAGATTTATTAAGGGAATTATAGAGACCTGTTTACATGGACCTATAGAGATCTTAAGGGGATAGATCCAAAAATATGCTCTCATACAAACCCCATGAAAGTTGATGCCAAGCCCACCAAACAGAAGCCCTACATATATAATGACACTTATGCGACCAAAATAAAAGAAGAAATTGATACACTGATTGAAGGTAGATTTATCTATGAGATTGAGCTTACTTAATGGTTGTCCCCCGTCATAGTAATGCCCAAGAAGAATGGGAAGTTGCAAGTGTGTATCAACCTTAAAAAGTTAATGCTACTACGATAAGAGATAGTTATCCACTTCCAATGACTGAACATTTATTGGAGCATGTTGTAGGCAAGGAAGTTTATAGCTTCCTTGATGGATTGTTAGGTTACAACCAAGTAGCCACCCCAAAAGGTCAACACAAAATGAGTTTCACCACTGAACGGGGAATCTTTGCATTTTGTGTGATGCCATTTTAGAAGTATATGTGGATAATTTATGTGCTCATTCCCAAGAAAGAGGAAACCACATCCTAGAGCTCAAAGAGATCTTCAGCAAGTGTAGAGAATATCGAGTTTGTCTGAACCCAAAAACATGTGGGTTCATGGTATATTAATGTAAGATCTTAGGCCATATTGTCTCTAAGAATGGAATATCAAAAGATGAGGACAAAGTAAGAGCCATAGCTAAGTTGCACACGCCAAGGAACATTAAAGAGGTACAAGCCTTTATGGGACATTGTGGATATTATTGCACGTTCATCCACATGTATGTGATCATAGCTAAAACTCTTTATGCTTTGTGTAGCTCAGTGATGAGTAGCACCTCCTTTAATGTCAATCCGGGAAGACGTGAGGATGGTATGAAGACCTCGAGCAAGTGACGGCACAAGTGCGTGAGTGAGAAGCACACAAGCATGCACACACATACACACACACGCGCACACACGGCAAGACAAAGAGAGAGAATCAATGGAGTTCTTTAGAATACTTTCAAAAGCTCTCACAGGTTCGTTTCAATTACAATCTAACCCCAAAAATGAGCTCTCTAGCTCCTTTTATAGTTTTTGACTAGCTTTTGGCCCTGTCCAGACCTAGTGTCCGGCCTAGTTAAAAATTAGGTTCCAGGGCTTATTTGGGGGCTCAAACGAGATCTAAAAATTATGAAAATTGGTACGCAACTACTTCTAAGGCTCCTCAAGCTCAAGGACTCCTTGGCTTGCACAAAATGGAGCTACAAAAATGTGAAATGAGATTTACAATGATTATTAGTGATAAAAATCACTGTTGTTGTAGGGATTTCTTCTAGTGATCTGCCATACATATCTTCAAGCTCCCTACTTGCTCTTCTTCCCTGCATGTCCATCTCTCTGGTTTGCATTAATGTCTTGAAAAAATATTGGCCTACTTGCCAGATCTTCTTTGACTGCCCTGTTTGCTCGTGCTGTCCCTTCGCTCTGACTCCCTTCTTTGACTTTCACGTCTTGTAGTTCCTGATGTACCAAGGCTACTGCCAACACCCCCCCCACTCTCGCGTCTGTCGCCCCTGACAGACCCTTGTCTAGCTGCTTTTTGTACGTAGTATTGTACAACATCGGCGGCGAGGTGGTGTTCTTCTAACCTGAGTCCCCTTGCTAGATCTGTCAGCAATGCATCCCAATTGACTTGCCCTGGGACATCTGGATGTGGCACCCGTAACTGCTCTGAGTGAATGGTTCGCTCCACAGCAAATAAATGGAGGAGATGTGAGGGTCTGGGTACAAATATTTCTGAGTGGTATTCCCAGAACCCTGTTATGAACATCTCTTCGAATGTTTGTTTAAAGCAGGCCGGGAGGTATTTTATTCTGGCGTGCCAAGCGTATATCACCTCTATGGAAGGAGTGGTGCTCATGTCATACACTAAATCTTGGTTTCCTGTAAGGAATCCGACGCCTGAGAAGTGTGGGTCCTTGATATTCTTGAATGTCCTGAATGTAATAAGCATTAACTCAAAAATTTTCATGCACATCTGGGCCATTACATCAGGGGTATTCTTTAATCGGATGCTCCAGTGCCGTATAGTGGAGATCATGTAATTGACGGTGGGAGGCCCTTGAGGGGGTGCTAGATAGACGTAGTTTAACCATTTGGCGCATCCCTTGATATTCTTGATTGCAATGGTAAACTCTGGCCATGTACGTCTGCGGAGTACAGGAACATAACAAGGGTTATATTTAATAAAAAGAGGCATATTCGTCCAGGTGCGAACCATCTCCGGATAGGTTTCGAGGAGTCGGATCCTCCAAGTGGGTTGATGAATGGATCCTTTTTTAGCACTCTCTGGGATGTCATCTGGCCCAAATTGTGTAGCAAACGTTGGAGGTTTGCCACATTTATGTTGGATTTCTGCATTGTAGTCCGCCAGGAGTATACAATAGGGCACGTATTGATCATCATTGGTTCCGATCCATCTATGGTGGGACATGCTGCGGACGTATTCTGATTTAATAATAGTGTCCTCTATCTTTGCCATAGATTGGATCTGAACTGCCACTCGATCTTCATGAGTTGATGCCGTTTTCTCTAGTGTTTGGAGCCACTCAGGTACTTCGATTTCTAACGTATCCATTCCTTCTGCGGTTTGCTCACCACCTGGCATTGGCATAGGAACGTAAGGTTCCTCATACGTCTCATCTACCTCGATGGGTACCAAATCCTCGGGTTCAGGTTCGACCACTGGAGAGGGTTGCCTTTCATGTGTGAGTAATCTTGCCTGTAATTCGGCCACCTGCTCTTTCAATGCCATGACTTCTTCTGAAGTCGTGGTCGTTTCTGTGACTTTGGGTGCTGTCTGTTGCTCTTGGAGTTGATTGCGCAGCGCATCACGTTCCCTTTCCAAGTCATCATGAGCTTCTAATAGATCTGCATAGCTGTCCAAGATTGTCTTCATTGTCTCTGAGGGCACAGCTTTAAACTGCTCTGGATCAATTTCGTGTGGAGAGCCTTCCATTGCTGCTTCTAGATTTGCTTCATTTTGCTGCTGCAGCCTCTTGTTTTCTTCTAGGGCGGCCGCCATGTGTTTTCTGAGAAGTGCCAGGTTACGCCGGACTTTGAGATTATCGGCTTGGTATACCTCGAGCAAAGCTTCTAGTTGTTTGGCACCTGATTCTGTCAATGGTTGGGGGGCCGCCAATAGGGTTTGGTGAGCCTGCTCAAGCGTCGTGTAGCGTTGATTCAATTCTGCATTTTCTGTTTGTAGAGTGAGAAATTGTCTTTGTAAGTTTTGATGGTGCGTTTCCAGACTCTGATACCGGTTGTCCAGAGCTTTGTACTCATGCTGGAGCTGGTATACACATTGGTTTAATGCTAAGAATATGTTATTTACATTAAATAATGCTGGGAAGGGTGAAGATGCAGGGGGAATGGGGGCGGGAATGGGAGAGGTGAATGATGTGGATGTAGGCGGAGATGTGGGTGGAGGGGGTATAGGTGAGGAAGGTGTCATGGGGGGAGGAAGTGGTGCTGTGGCAGGTGAGGTTTCCATCGTGTCAACGGTTTGAGTGACGGTGTAGATGGGAATCGTGGGTGGAGTGGATGTGACATCGGTGAACAGGGTGGTGAAGGTGGGCATGGTGATTCCCCCGTAATGGATTCCCGGAGAGAGTGGGATGCCCATGACAATGGTAGTGGTAGTGGATGTGGTGGTGCTAGTGTCCTGTGGTGGAGTGAATTGTGTAGTGTGAGGTGGGGATGGTGGTGACAACGGTGCTTCGTGATATTCTTCTGCTTGCGTTGACTCGCCTGGTGTTGATGTATTGATGTGAATTTGCTTCCCGGACCTCCTGGGACGAACGGGAACTCTTTTTTCAAACCTGTGGACGTAGGCCACTGCCTCATGAATGGCCTCATCCAGTCCCACGGCGTCGGCATGAAGGTTCATGGACTCAATGAACAACTCGTCCACACCTTCCTCTGCTAGCAAGTCGTTCATGAGTCTTTTGCCCTGTTCTAGAGACATCTTATGCTGTTCCTGAACCAGTCGCATGGTTCGATATAGTCTCTTGATTTGTGCCGAATATGCCGGGGCACTTGCTAACTCGGAGAGTTCGTCATATTCTTGATGTTGTTCTTCGTCGGCCTCTTCTTCATCTCCTCCTGCTTCTTGTTCCTCTACATCGACTTCTACAGTTTGTGGTTGGGTGTGGGCCGATGTTGTTTGGGGTCGTGGTTCCTGAGCTCGCGCTGCTTCCGCTTCGAGGTTAGAGTTGTAGATTAATCTGGCAATTTCTTCATCCGTGAGGTCCTCAAGAGTAAATCCCTGTGGGAATTCCAAATCGGATGGAATGCGTGGAAACACCAGATTAGGCCCCTCCGTGCTTGGTCGTGGTAGCCGGATCGTGAATGGCCTAACTCGTCGTGTCTGGGGAGGAGTGATTTCTGGTGTAGCAGTAGCTCCCCTTGGTTGGGCACAGGGTAGTTGGACTCCCCCCCTCATCTTCTTGGATGGGGGACCTGCTGTTGATAGTCTTCTTTGGAATTCTTGGACTCGGGACCATATGAGTGCCCGCTGAACAGGCACGTCATAAGCCAAGCATCTATAGATTATTCTGGTCAAAGCACAACACCCGTGGAGCACATTCTTCTGTTTTTTGTTCCACCTTTGATGCGCTAGGTGGATCTGGTCTATGATCCAGTGTGGCACATTGATGGGCAGGCTTTCGGTTTCTGCTAGATATAAACTGAACCATATTTTTTTCGGGGGCATTGTGAATCGTTCTTGGGCGGGAAACGCAAAGTGTTGCATGATGGTTCGCAGGTGAAGCGCAATGGTAGGTGTCATTGCTACCATATCCTTTAACTTATTCAGATCCTTGTGCTTCATGCGGCCTGGGACCATGGTTTCCTTTTCTGTTGGGATGTGCATGCCATACATTCCCAAAGCTTCTCTTACCAGGTTGAGGTCCAGCTTGAACCTTTTAAGCTCATTACCCGGCAGCAGTGATGGCAACACAAAGGTGCTGTCGCCTCCTTTGGTCCTGCTTGGCGTGATTGTACTGATCAGATATGAACATCGTAAAAAATCCGGCTTTGGTATGTGGGCCCTGAAGTAACTTTCCACACCCGCTTTGACCCAAACTGATCTCATGACTTCGGCATTTTGGTAGCTTTCAAATTCGCGTGTGAAAAAGTGGTATCGACCCCATTTGCCATTGAACTCCAATTCTGCTTCCCAGAAGTAGGTTCCATCGCCCAGTGGTCCAGCAACATCACTGAACCAATGCGCATGCTTACCTACTTGAGAAGTGTGTCCTTGAGGAGGATCCTGGATGGGGAGCACATGCACTTCTTGAAGCTCTTGCGGTCTTGCAGTGAGACGTGGCTCAAGGAGAAGTGTTTCTATGTCCACGATCTGGGGACCAGATCCGGCTTGAGAGCTGGTACCTGCTTCTGCCATGGCCCTGTTTGCTGATTAGTTCTGTGAGAATATAGAACCAAGTGTTAACATTGTAATGGACAAAAATAAATCCGTTGTTGTCCCCGTTACAACATTAACATAAGGTAGATGGTGAGTTAGTGGTTAGTAAGTGCATGAAGGCAGTGTGTGTAGTTAGTGATTGTGTTGTCCTAGGAAACTATTGCAGTTAGTAAGTGGGTTATGAATTTACAAATTGGGGTCGGGGGGTTTATTACAGGCCCTAGGCTGCCAAATGCAGTGAATGGGCTTTGCTTTCGGTTTCGGAGAGTCTCTACAGAGCTTTTTCGGTGTCGTGGTTTGAAAACGAGGCCTTTTTGGGACCCATATACAATTGATTACATGCACGTTCTTGGGTTTTGGTGTGTACATGAGTGTCGAGAACGAGTGAAATCTGGCAGCATGCGTCGCTGCGTTTTGCTGTTTAAGTTGTGGCCTCAGCGTAGCTACTTGTGCCATCAAGCAAGCCTTAGGCACCCAAATTTGTCTTGATTGTGGGCTTGCCTTCATCGACTTCTTGGGCACCCAAATAGATTTTACTTTAGCAGAAGAATTTCTGAAAGACTTCTTATTAGCGTTGCGTTGTTGGTCACTAATAAGAGGCTTTGCCCCTGTAGTTGACGGTGGTGCAACTGGTCGTTCGCCTTTCCGCACCCATACCTGGTCTATTTTCTGGGCTGTTCTGCTGCGCAGGTACTTTTGATCTCTGACATAGGTAGTACCCTGCTTCTTCTGCCTTTGATCCACCTTGGGTTGCTGCCTCCTTCTAGCCTTTGGAAAAGAAGGGAGTTCCGTTGCATTCCTGACTCCTTTTTTGCAAATATCATTCCTCTGCAACACATAGTTTTGGACAAGAACAGCATGGTCATCTTCATGTGTACCCCTGGAAGGACCAGGAGTCTGTGCCTTTCCTAGTTCCTTGAGTGCTCCATTGTCTAATTCTACTGTAACTCGACTATGATTGACCCAAACCTGGAGAAGTCCACTTCTTAGGTTTAGATTGACTGCTTGGTCATAGATCCAATCCTGACCCAAGACGAGAGGTTCAGTGAGCTCCTCATCTTGACACACTAGTACTTTAACGATCATTGCCTCCTCGTGAATGTAGAGGGGAAGTTCCACCTCACCCATGCAAGGGGTTTCCACGCCTCCCAATCCTATGAGGTATGCTTCCACAGGATGGACAGTTAACTGTAACTCTTGACAGTAAGACAACTTAACAGCGCTAGTGGCAGCACCTGAGTCAATCAAGGCTCTTACGGTCCTTGTACTCTTTCCTTGTCCTATGTCTATGGTTATGAAAGGACGTCTATCAATTATTCTATTCGAGCTTGTTCCTGCAACTTCACACATGGCTATGGGAAATCCTTGGTCTGCATAGTCATTCGTTCCAGGCTGATCTCTGCCTTGCCTTCGTAGTTTCATCCTTCTGATGCATTCTAAAGCCTCTGCTTGAGCTTCTTCTCTAATTCTCTTTTCTTCCTCTTTGCGTTTCTTAGCAGTGTTGAGTCGGCTGAGCATTTCCTCCGTGAGGGGTTCCTGGTACAACTTAACTCTGCATCCGCTAATATAGTTAGGGAGAACATCACCCTCTAATGTGGCCAATTGTACTGCTCCACTTGTGGAGATCCTATTGATGATCATAGGTCCGTAGCCTCTCTTTTCTAGCTTCCTTGCGTGTTGTTTCAGTGTATAGACTAAGACTAGATCTCCTGCTTTCAAGCCTTTATCCTTCACATGGGCATCGAAATATGCCTTCTGTCTCTTCTTGGCGGCATATATTCCTGCAGCAGCTCGCAGTCTTGTTTCTCCTAATCGTTCAAGGTCAAAAATTCTAGAGGATAGCTCATGACCTGTCCATTCGTGCTCTTGTGCTACTCTCAATGTAGGGATCAGGAAGTCCAAGGGTAGCACAGCGTTTTGGCCGAATACCATCTGAAAGGGGGTGGCTTGGAGTACCGTTTTGTAGGCAACTCGGTATGCCCAAACAGCATGGTGTAGCTGTTTGTCCCAGTCAGAGCGTTTAGTGTTCACTAATTTTGTCAGCACATTGCACAAAATCTTATTAGTGCTCTCAGCTTGACCATTAGCTTGAGGGTGATAAGGGGCAGACTTCTTGTGTATTACCAAGAATTCTTGGAGTAGATTTTCAATCACTTCGTTCAAGAAATGAGTGCCTCTATCACTTACAAGCTCTATGGGTAGTCCATATCTCGTGAATACATTCTCAAACAAGAATTTGGCAGTTGTTTGAGCATCGTTCTTGGTTGTAGCTTTTACCTCTACCCACTTGGTGAGATAATCTGTTGCCACAATGATGTATTCCGCATGAGAGCCTTTCGCTGGGGGATTAATAGGGCATACGAAGTCTATTCCCCACTTAGAGAATGCACGTCCACCCATCATAGGTTTCAGTGGCATCTCATCTTTGCGTATAGGATACTGAGTCCTTTGACAGATATCACACCGTTTCACATAGGTATGTGCATCCATGTGAAGTGTAGGCCACCAAAAGCCCGCAAATAGTATTGCCTTGATTACCCGATCTGGCCCAAAGTGTCCTCCTGCTACACCTTGGTGAGCAGTTTCCAAGATCTTGAGATATTCACTTTCATGGACACATAACCTCAGGTAACCATCTTTACCGCGCTTATATAGATTATCACCTATGAGTGAGTAGTCCTGGGCTTCTTGTTCTAAACTCCTTTTCCTAGCTAGAGTCATGTCTGGAGGGAATGTGTTTGTCCTCAAGAATGATACTAGAGGTTCACTCCAATCTGGCACAATGGATACTTGATAGAGAGTGGCATGTTCCACAGGTGGTTTAGTGCAACAGATTGGGCATCCCTTACACAACTTTTGGACATCAGCTTCCATAGTTGGCCAATGCACTCCGAATCTCTTTAGAGTCTGTAAAGTTCGTTGTTTTGAATGGTGTTGCTCTAGTGCACCTACATGTGCTAATTGCAACCATTTAGCGTACTCGTCCTCTTCTACGCAACAAGCCAAGATCCCTTGATCTGTATGCTTGTACATGCTTCCTACCATGATGTGGTATTTTTGGGCTTTTACAACCTCTCTATTCCGTGTGTTTACCACTGGATGGTTAGGCCCGTAGGTCAATACTGGTACCATTGGCTTGGCCCACTGCGGCACCACTTCCAAATTAAACAAGTAAGCATCAGGAAGGTCATCTGACACTCCTTGTGGGGCTTCTCCCGATGTGAGCCTAGAGAGATGATCTGCTCTCAAGTGAGTCCTCCCTTTCCTTACCACAACCTCAAAATCATATTCCATTAGCAAGAGAAACCATCTTACTAATCTACCTGTATTGCATGGCTTGTTTACTAAGTACAACAATGCCTGATGGTCCGTAAAAAATTTAAACTTATTTGCAAGCAAATAGTGCCTAAATTTCTTGACTGCATATACCATGCCTAATCCTTCTCGTTCAGTAGTGGTATAATTTCGTTCAGCCGCATTCAATTGTCTACTGGCATAGGCAATTGGAAGATCCATATTACCTTCACCAGTAGGTTGTGCAAGTACACATCCAATAGCGTAATTGGATGCATCAACATGAACATGGAATGGCTTATTCCAATCTGGTGTGGTCAAGATTGGTGCTGAACATAATCTTCGTTTAAGTTCTTGGAAGGAATTCTCACATTCATCCATCCACTCAAAGTTTGTCAATAGTCCGTACATGGGCTTTGCAATGACAGCATACATGTGTATAAATCGTCGATAATAACCGCAATGCCCCATGAAAG
Organism: Ceratopteris richardii; assembly: GCA_020310875.1. Classification (NCBI taxonomy): domain Eukaryota; kingdom Viridiplantae; phylum Streptophyta; class Polypodiopsida; order Polypodiales; family Pteridaceae; genus Ceratopteris; species Ceratopteris richardii. The sequence goes on from CM035421.1 coordinate 120,408,659, forward strand.
CTTGTACTTCCTTGACATTCTTTGGCCTAGGTAGCTCCGCTATGGCTCTCACTTTTTCTTCGTCAGTAGATATGCCATTCTTTGACACGATATGTCCTAGGATCTTGCCTTGCCTGACCATAAAAACACACTTTTCTGTGTTTAGGCAGACTTGATATTCTCTACATTTGTCAAAGATTTGTCTGAGTTCAGGAATATGAGTTTGTCTAACATTGGAATGAGCACAAAGATCATCAACATAGACTTCTAAACTCTTCCTTAGGAACTCCTTAAACACATGGCACATCAGCCTCTGGAAGGTAGCTGGTGCATTGGTAAGCCCAAATGGCATTACTCTAAAAGCAAAAATGCCCCATTCTGTGGCAAAGGCTGTCTTATGCTGATCCTCTGGAGCTATGGCTACTTGATTGTAGCCAGAAAATCCATCAAGGAAGCTGTACACTTCCTTGCCTGCCACTCTTTCTAAGAGATGCTCTGTGATGGGAAGCGGATAGTTATCTCGAATTGTGGCGGCATTAACCTTTTTCAAGTTAATGCACACACGCAGCTTGCCATTCTTCTTGGGCACCACTACGATGGGGGATACCCATTCAGTGTGCTCAATTTCATAGATAAATCCAGCTTCGACCAGTCTATCTATCTCTTCCTTGATCTTAGCAGCGTAATTATCGTTATATGTATAAGGCTTTTGCTTAGAGGGTTTGGCATCTGAGGTCATGGGGATGGTGTGCGAGCATATGTCCGGGTCAACCCCTTTCAAATCCTTGTAACTCCAAGCGAATACATCTCTGTATTCTCTTAGCAAGGCAATCAATTCGTGCTCTTCTTCTTCTGTCAGGTCATGGCCTATATACGTGCATCTCTCCTCTCCTTCTTCTATGGCCACTACTATTTTCTTGGTAGTTTCTTTGTTATCATAGGCCTCTCCTGATTGTGCCTCTCGTTTGGGCATTCTAATCATGACTCTCCTGTCATCTATCTCATACTTCTTAAAATTTTCTGGGACCTCAAACAAAGATTCTTCCTCTTCTGGTAAGACTTCTTTCTTCTTTCGTTTCTTTCCTTCTTCCTTAGGGGTCATATGCGTTGCTAATCTTACATCATTTGTAACCTCTCCATGCCTCTGGGGTTGAAATTCTATTTCATGGAAGTATTCTTCATCTGATGCAAATGGTGGGTCCATAATGATTGACTCTAGATCGGAGTCACTTGCATCCTCAAATGCATCAGGGCTAGGTTCGCATTCTTCTAGAACTGCCTCTCCCATGATCGGCTCTATGGAGAAGACTGAGATATCATAGCCATCCTCATCACAGTGAGGTGTCCATTGTTCTTCATTGATGGCTACGTCCATTGTTGCTAAAATTTCTGCCCAACCGTGAGGTTCAAATTCTTCGTCTGGAAAAACTACAGGTGCATAGGCTGGGTCTTGGATTGATCTATGGGTTTCTTTCGCACCTACCTCTCTGGCTTTCTCTCTCTTCTCTTCTTCTACTGCTACCTTGCACATCCATAAGTGGGTGTCTTCATGCATCCATGAGGATCCAGACCCTATGGAATGCACCGATTCTGTGTCATCTTTAGCTCTATGGATGGGATTCCACTGGATAGGAGGGACATCTCTATGAGAATAATCCTTGAGATTGACTTTGGTTGTAACACCTAAGTGCTGCAGGTACAAAGAATTGGTCCCCCAATCCTGTACCACTTGCAACTGTCGCATGAACGGTCTTCCCAAAATCATCTCATAGGCATGATTTTTGCTGAAGTCACATATGGCAAAGGTATGTTCAAACTCGACACCACAAGTGGTGAGTGTTATTCCTTCTAGCAATCCTAGGGGTCTCTCTATGTGACCATCTGCCATTTGCAATTTCATTCTCGTTGGCCTGAGTGCTGGCTTGCCCCAACGCTTCCATAAGGCGGTAGTGGCAATTGCAACTCCTGCACCTAAGTCCAAAATTGCCTTCGTGGTGTAGTCCTGGTAGGTGATGGGAAGATAGGTGTTCCCTTCTTCACCTTCACACATATCCCCGATCTTATCCAAGGGAATTTCTGGCACTGTCCTATGGGATCCTATCTGGGAACGAGGTTTTGCAGTTTCAGTTACTTGACTAGCTACATATTTCCGCGCGTTTGGTCTATCCTCAGACAGCTCTTCCAAAGTGAGATCGCGTTGCACCTTGGTGTTCGTTACTACCTCCGTGTTCCTCGGTATGACTGAGTCGTCGTTCCTTACCATGACTGTGGGTGCCCTCATACATGTGGACTTTGCTTCCCATGGGCCTCTGAAGTGGGGTAGCTCCTGTATGGAATTAGACTCAAAGTCCAATCTCTCGTGAGACTGAACACTCTCATGCTCCCCGTAAATAGATGGGATGTCTTGTGGGAATTGGTCGTGTGCATCGTCCACAAGTTCAAAAGGAGGGGCGACCTCGCTTTCGTTATCCCATTTGTCTTCTTGAATCTCTCGTAGGAAGTCTGGTGCAAACCGATTCATAGAAGAAGAAGTGTCTGGCTCCGTAGAATTGGGCGCATAAGCAACCTGTGAAGGAGGGCTGATTCTATTGTTGACTCTCTCCTCGTTCTCGCAAATGGCTGGAGCACAAGCTTCTTGGGGAGGATTACTTATTCTATTACTTTTCCGAACAGGCTCACACATTCCCTGAGAAGGAATGTGGGCAACCTGTGGAGGTACTTGAGCTTTCGAGGGAGGCTCATCTGCCTTTTGGGGGGGAAGATAGGCTTCTTGAGGAGGCCCACGGGCTTCCTGAAGAGGCTGGCTTACCCGTTCTCTTGCCCTTTCCTTTCTTTGAGGGGTAGGTTCCTTTTCTGGCTGTGCTATTAGCCTCTCTAATCTTTCTAAGGAGGGGAAGTTGTCTGGTTTAGTGGAATTGGCTGCATAAACTTCCGATGGGGAATGGCTCAGGTTTTTGCTTGCTTTTTCTTTCTCCTGATTTTTTTCTTCCTTGTCAGATCTGGCAATTATCCTCTCTAACTTTTCTAGGAATCCATCCAAGTGTAATTGCGTCTTAGCTGAGCCCGAGTAATTGAAAAGGCGACTGGCTTCAAACATAGTCTGAGCCAATGCGACCATTTTCGCGCATAGTTTGGTTCTTTCTATCTCTAGGTCAGCTCTAGGATAGCACTTGGCATGATCCGTGACATTTGGCCCTTCTTGGATTCTGGCCTGATATGCTTTGAGCATCATGTCTAAGTCTTCAGGAGTGGGATCAGCTAACACTGATCCTACTCTAGGGGGTGGTGGGATTTGATGAGGCGGTGGGGAAGGTGGTGAGTCGGATGGAGATGGGAGTGGTGGAGGCGGGGTGATGTGAGAGGGAGTTTGAGCTGTGAGTTCAGTTATCCTCGCTTTGGTTTCTCTTATGCTTTCCTCAAGCTCACTCATCTTTTTGGCCCATTGTCGTTTCATTCTTTCTCGACTATCTTTCCATGCTCTAGTCCTTTTCTTTGTTACGCTCTCGGTTTCACTAGCCTCTGGGCCCTTTTCCTTGCTTGTCTCTTGGTTTTGCTGTAATGCCTGAGCTCTAGTGACTACCTGCACTGGTGCAGTGGAAGTGACGCTTCCTGAGGGATCTACAACCAAACCGATCACATTGATAGGAGTGATTTTTGGCATATTATTGGGGTTCTTAGGACAATCTCGTAAGAGATGTTCTTTTCCACAATCTTGGCAGAAACCTTGGATAGTCACTGACTGGGGTTGTGTAGGTGGAGGCAAGGGACAATCACGAATGAGATGATCTCCTTGGCATCTGTAGCACGGTCCTCTTGGGAATGGAGGTCTTACTTGCCTAGGTTGAGGCCTGGGGTTGGGGTTTGCATACATGACGTTCGTGTAATCTGACTCCCAACTAGGTTCACTTGGTTCCTCACTATAGTAAGACTCACCATGTTCTGGAGACTGCATGTAGTAAGCCTGGGGACTATCGACATGTGTAGAATCAAAGCTATGGTCACTTGGGTCATTTTCCGAGATCAATGGGGTTACTGGTACTATGGCCCTGTTCAGGTTTTCTTCTGCAACAGCATACTTTAGTGGAATCACGTTAGCAGGGTTTGGGGGCTGTTGAGCCAGCACCGGTTGGGGTCTCTGTTGGGCCTGATATTGTGGTTGGTAGGTTTGTTGGGGTCTAGCATATTGTGGTGGTGGAGGGTACTGGTTCTGGTATCTGCCTTGTTGGTAGGGTTGAGGGTAGGGTTGCCTAACTGCCTGCTTGTTGTATGGGCAATCTTGCGCAGTGTGGTTTGTGTACTTCCGTTCTATGGTGCAGTACTGGCTACTAGGGTTAACTTGGGGTTGGGCCATAATGGGACACACATTTGCCATGTGGTCGCCACCGCAAGTATAGCATCTTTTCACAGGGGCAAACCTTGGGATTTGTTTGCTAGTTACACCTAATTTCTGAGCTACCTTTTCCGCGAGTTCCTCAATTGATGTGGACTGCGTGGAAGAGTGACTAGATGCACTATCTGAATCTTTGTAGATTTTGGAAAGCTCTAGTTCTTCTCCTAGGTTATCTTCAATGTCAATGCACATGCGTACGCATTCTTCTATAGTCCTAGGGTCCTTTAGATACACATAGGATCTCAATTTCGTACTCAGCAATCCATCAAGGAATAAGGCTACTTGTTTAGCAGATGTGGGTAGCTCCGAAATAGGGCACCTTTCAAGATATTGTCTAAATCTTCTTCCGGCAAGTCTCACAGTCTCTTGAGGGGTTTGTTTGAAGCTGTGAATCAGTGAGGAGGTGTTGTGCCTTATGCCACTCTTGGAGAACTCAATAATAAATGCTTCTAGGAGTTGATCTATGCTCCTGAACTGGCGTTCATCTAATGGCTGAAACCACGTAAGTGCTGTGTTCCTAAGGGTTAGACCGAAGGCATTGTACTGCGTGAACAGATCCTCCACTTGTTCAGCTCTCAAGACTTGCTTGAACTCCGCCACATGATCATAGGGATCTCCTGTGCCGTCAAAGTAATTCTTCATGGACTTAACTAGCTGGGTGGGTCTCAAAGTTCTTGTGTGCTCTCTAGGCCTCGGCAGAGGGAATCCATCTACATTTCTTTGGTTCCTGTGGGCTCTATGCATCTCAGGTTCTACCCTATTCGTCTCTGTTCTCGTTCTTTCTCTGCCCACTGGGTTGGCAAAACTTACTTCTGGTCTATCTCTACTTCTGTCTCTTTGCGTACCATGAGCTTGGGAAGTTCCAGCCCCAGGGTGACCATAGGATACATTTGATCTCGGTTGGGGGAAAATAAATTCACCCTTCCAAGTGTAGGCATGCCTATCATTTTCTGTCACCACAAAGATCCGTTCTGAAGCATGATCTAAGTAGGTCACTCTGCCTGGGCTATCCGGATCCTTAAGCTCATAGATCATGATATTTCCTATGTCTGTTGGCTGATTAGACTTATACCTCCAAAAGGCTTCATCAGTTTCTCGATTGAGGAGCAACTCTATGCTCTTGTTGTCTTGGGGGACCCATTCAGGCGTGATAATCCTAGTGAGAACTGATTTACCTCGAGGGGTTCTAGGTTCCGCACCCATGTTCCCTTGTTCTAGGTCACCTAAATCCGCTTCTGAGATTACATTCCCGAAGTCATCTGTCCTATCAGGGTGACTAGTGACAACATATATAGTTCCTTCTTTGTCCAGGTATGCACCATTTTCAAACTTGACAGCTGGGTGTTCTAGTCCTATGGATTGGTCAGGGTTTTTAATCTGGACCACGGATCTTCCTAGGCCGTCCTCATAGATGCTAGCACCTAGTCGGTTGGTCCTAAGATATTCCAGCTGTGTTTTGTAAGGGCCTTCTACCCTGTACAAATAAGGCACTCCTGAACTTCCCGTAGGTCTGTCCATGCCTTGAGACATTTCTGACTCACTGGTATCCGAGCTAGGGTAATGAGAGTGGTGACTCAACTGCTGGGCCCAAGACCTTGCAGTATGATTGACACTAGCCTCTGAAGACCTAAGGCTTTGTCTTTCCCTTGCTAAATGTCGTCCTGATCTAAGGTTCATATGCCTAACTGATTAGTCCAAATTTTTTTCCAGAGTACAACCTCGTTGCCGATCAATTGGTACCAGTCACTTGGTTCTTTTTAGTCAATTATTGTGTTTATGGTCTTGTCTGATATCACGTCGTCAGGAACACTTGAATGTTCTTCGTATTTTAGGTTGATCGTTCCACGTTAGATTCTTTTCCTTTAGGTTATCGACAGTACAGAGATTATGTTTTTAACTTGAACTTGAGTTTTTAGGTAGTCTTCAACTTGATAACTGCCTATCGTCGCCCTGACTTACTCCTATCTCTACTCGTTCTTAGCTTGAGCTAGGAAATGACGGAGGGAGTTGAGAATAATCCAACCTTACTTGTTGATCCCTTGCTTTATGGTGCTCAAGAACCCGGTTCTCAAGCTTGCAAAGAAACCTTGCTTTGTACGCTCTCAGTTGCTCTCAATGGACCTATAAAAGTCCCACGGTTAGCTCAATGCTTAGATTCAAGGACACAACCCACAACTTTCATTCATGTAACATATACACATATTTGCATTGTGACTTTTTAGGAAAATAATTCTAAAGACCCCTGACTTTGAGCCCCCTGGGTATGGTCAACTTCAAAATACCCTCTCTGAAAATCAATGCATTATCTTTATAAAAAACAGTTGAGGGCGTGTAGTATATGCCACGAGCTTTCCAACAAGCCCAAGAGCTCAAAAATTGGATTTCGTATGAAAAAGTTAGGACTGTTCAGGGTTTAGGGAGTTAAATCAGGGTTCAATACAAGCTAACAGTCAAACAGGAATACTCGAGTAGCTTGTGGCACGGCCTCGCGATGCAATACTACACCCTAGTGTTTGTCCCACACTTAATCAAAATTTAGACCAATAATTTTGCCTTGAAAATTTGACCTAATTTGCCCTTCTAACGCGTTCGCAAAGTCTGTCGGTCGCGATTGACAGGTCAGTCGCGATCGACGTGTCGATCGCGATTGACAGGTCCGTCGTGGCTGTCAGTCGCGATTGACTGGTCAGTCGCGATTGACACGTGGCCGAAAAGTCAATCAATCGTGGTCAAAGCGTCGTTGACTCTGTCGGTCGCGATTGATGAGTCGATCGCGATTGACAGGTCGGTCGCGAGGGTCTGTCGATCGTGGTCAAACAGTCGTTGACCGTGTCGGTCGCGATTGATGAGTCGATCGCGATTGATGGCTCGATCGCGATTGACACGTGTCACGCGTATGGTCAGTCGGTCGTGGTCAATCGGTTGTTGACTCTGTCGGTCGCGATTGACAGAGCCGTCGTGGGCTGTCGGTCGCGATTGACGTGTCGATCGCGATTGACAGGTCTGTCCGTCGTGGTTTGTCGATCGCGATTGACAGAGCGATCGCGATTGACAGAAATCTGTGGAATTTCAAAAAACTAAACACATTTTTGGGAAGCCCTTGGCCTGTAGGTCATGGATATGCACTTTGTTTAGCAATTAGAGCAATTTTTCTGTCGGTCGCGATTGACAGAGCTCGGCGACACACAGACAGTTACTCAGATTTCCGTACCTGCGCAGGGTGCTGGGGATGATGATGCGGCCTGTACCTGCAGAATACTCACAAAACATGCAAAAAACAGCACATGCAAATTCGCTCTCTCGCTCTCTCTCACAAGTGAAATGAGGGAAATGAGGTGGAGATGGGAATATAGTCAAAGAACTGAAATTTTCGCGATGATGGAGATGGAGATGGAAGATGGTGATGATGATGATGGTGATGAAGATGGTGAAGAAAGTAACAGAAAATCGATGAGAGTGAAGAAAATACCTACAACTCCAACGCGTCAACTCTACGTCTTACCATCACACGCTCGTCCTCAAAGCTCGATCCCCGGCAACGGCGCCAAAATTTGGTGTAGCTCAGTGATGAGTAGCACCTCCTTTAATGTCAATCCGGGAAGACGTGAGGATGGTATGAAGACCTCGAGCAAGTGACGGCACAAGTGCGTGAGTGAGAAGCACACAAGCATGCACACACATACACACACACGCGCACACACGGCAAGACAAAGAGAGAGAATCAATGGAGTTCTTTAGAATACTTTCAAAAGCTCTCACAGGTTCGTTTCAATTACAATCTAACCCCAAAAATGAGCTCTCTAGCTCCTTTTATAGTTTTTGACTAGCTTTTGGCCCTGTCCAGACCTAGTGTCCGGCCTAGTTAAAAATTAGGTTCCAGGGCTTATTTGGGGGCTCAAACGAGATCTAAAAATTATGAAAATTGGTACGCAACTACTTCTAAGGCTCCTCAAGCTCAAGGATTCCTTGGCTTGCACAAAATGGAGCTACAAAAATGTGAAATGAGATTTACAATGATTATTAGTGATAAAAATCACTGTTGTTGTAGGGATTTCTTCTAGTGATCTGCCATACATATCTTCAAGCTCCCTACTTGCTCTTCTTCCCTGCATGTCCATCTCTCTGGTTTGCATTAATGTCTTGAAAAAATATTGGCCTACTTGCCAGATCTTCTTTGACTGCCCTGTTTGCTCGTGCTGTCCCTTCGCTCTGACTCCCTTCTTTGACTTTCACGTCTTGTAGTTCCTGATGTACCAAGGCTACTGCCAACACTTTGTTGACACATTTTGAGTAGAACGATAAATGCGAAAATTCCTTCAATGAGTTGAAGAGATGTTTGTGTACAACACCAATATTGACCACTCTTGGTTGGAATAAACCATTCCATGTCCATGTAGGTGCATCAAATTATGCAATAGGATGTGTGATAGCACAACCCAGAGGTGAAGGAAATCTAGATTTGCCTATAGCATATGCTAGCAAACAACTAAACACAGCTGAATGAAACTATACAACAACTGAAAAGAGAAGGCTTAGGCATGGCATGAAGAAGTTTAGACACTATTTATTGGCCAACAAGTTCACGTTTTTCACTGATCATCAAGATTTATTATCTTTGGTCAATAAACCTTGCAATGTAGGATGCTTAGTAAGATGTTTTCTCTTACTAATGGAATATGACTTTGAAGTGGTTGTTAGGAAAGGTCGGACCCATCTCAAGGTGGATCACCTTTCTTGCATCACTTCAGGAGAGCCACCACAAGGAGTGTCTGATGAATTTCTCGATGCTTATCTATTCAATTTAGAAGTTGTTCCTAAATGGGCAAATAAGTTGGTACCTATCCTAACCTTCAGACCTGTAAATAAGAATGTGAAAAAAAACAAAGGTGAAATTGTAAAATCCCAAAAATATCAAGTATTGGCAGGAAGTATGTACAAACAAGATACAGAGGGTGTACTTGCTTGTTGTATTGAGAAGGATGAACATATTAGTTGGTTGCAACAAGCCCATGAACAATTGCTAGGAAATCTATATTCTAAACCATGAACATTGCAGAATTTGAAACATTTAGGAATGTATTGGCCTAGTATGGAAAAAGATACATAAGTGGATTAAGAGTTTTCTAGTGTGCCAAGAGCGACCCCCAGTGGAGTATGCTACCCTTTATCACATGTCATTAATTCCAAAATGGAGTGCTCCATTGGTAGAATTTATGAAATCTGGAACACTACCCAACGAGGCTAGTGTAGCAAGAAAATTAACGCATGGAGCAAGAGGCTTAGGACTACGCCTTAGTAGGAGACAACCCATACCAAAGAGGCAAAGATGGTTACTTGAGATTGTGTGTTCACGAATTAGAGTATTTGAAAATCTTAGAAACTACACATAGTGGTGTTGTAGATGGACACTTTGGGCCCGATCGAGTAATAAAAACCATTTTATTCTCAGAAATTTGGTGGGCCACTCTTCATATGGATGCACGTACCTATGTGAAGAGATGTGACACATGCCAATGTGCACAATATCCGATCAAAAAAGACAAGATGCCTTTAAGGCCAATGATGGGAGGACTCGCATTCTCAAAGTGGGGTATAGACTTTTTCAGTCATATTAACCCCCCAACCAGAGACTCCCATGTAGAGTACATTATTGTAGCCATAGATTACCTTACAAAATGGGTAGAATTCAAAGCTACGACAAAGAACGATGCTCAAACGTTGGCTAAGTTTTTATTCGAGAATGTATTCACTAGATAGGGGATATCAATAGAGTTATTTAAGTGGTAGAGGTACGCACTTCTTGAATGAAGTCATTGAAAACCTTCTCCAAGAATTCTTGGTGATACATAAGAATTCCGCCCCTATCATCCATAAGATAATGGACCAGCTCAGAGCACAAATAGGATTGTATGCAATGTATTGACCAAACTGGTAAATAATAAATTCTCTAATTGGGATAAACAACTTCATCATGTTGTTTGGGCTTACCAAGTTGCCTACAAAAGATTACTCAATGCCACCCCATTTTAGATGGTCTTTGGATAGAATGTCCCATTACCACTAGGTTTCTTGATCTTGACTTTAAAAGTAGCACAAAAGCATGAATGGAATGGACATGAGTTGTCCTCTAGGATATTTGATCTAGAACACTTTAGGTGAGACCAGGCTACGAGGGGGACCAGGCATCCATGTGGGAAAGAAAAGAAAAAATGCATACTTTGATGAACATATCAAGGATAAAAGATTGAAAGAAGGAGACCTAGTTTTGGTTTATACACTAAAGTAGCATGCTCGTAAATTAGAAAAACAAGGATATGGACCCATGGTCATTTACAGAATTTCTACTAGTCATGCAGTTCAATTGGCCACTCTAGAAGGTGACATCTTGTCAAGCTATATTAGTGGATGCAGAGTCAAGCTATATCAAGAACCTCTTATAGAGAATATGCTAATGAGTCTCAACATGGCTAAGACGCAAAAAGAAGAAGAGTTAAGGGTTAGAGAAGAAGCACAGGTAGAGGCTAGAGGGTGCATTAGGACAAATAAGTTAAGGTGAAAAGGCCTAGATGTCAATCCCAATGCCCAAAGGTATCACATGGCCATGTTCCAAACATCAGGTGTAATTTCTCCTCGAATAATCGGCCAACATCCCTTAGTGACCATAGAGGTAGCAAAAGGAAAGAGTGTAAGGATTTTGAGAGCCTTGATTGAATCACGTGCAGAAACTAGTGCAGTTAGATTCTCATACTACCAAGATCTACAATTGAATATCAATTCCATAGAAGCCTATCTCATAGGATTGGGAGGTGTGGAAACCCCTTGTTTGGTGAGGTGGAACTTTTCATCTACCTTTACGATGTCCCAATGGCAGTTAGAATGCTAGTGTGTCAAGATTAGGACCTTATGGAACCACTTGTCTTGTGTCAAGATTGGATCTATGACCATGCAAACAACTTGAAGCTAAGAATTCAACTTCTTCAAGTTTGAGTACATGAATAATGCATTACATTAGAATTAGAGAATCATATGATCACAAACCCACATGTCACACATTCTCTTAGTTCTTCTAAGACAAATCTTGGAGAAGAAGATGTTGTATGTTTTAAAAGCTCTATGATGTAGAAGGAATCAATCGTGGAAGAACATGCTCGAAGGAAAATGGATCTCTCTTCCTTTTCAAAGACTTATGCAGCCATAGTGGTTCAACCATAGAGGCAAGCAAAATAGTTATCTTATAACCGCTATATCAAACAGACAAAAAAAATTCAAGAAGAAAGTATTATGGGCATGAAGCAGATCTGGATACAAAAGGGAGAGCAACCAATGTTACCATTGTAGTCAAACTCATTACCAAAGAAGAAGCATAGAAAGCCAAGGCAACAAGTAGCAAAACAATGAAGATCTCTTTCTTAAAGAGTACTCCAAATTTGGGTACCAAAGTAGTCAATGAAGGACGAACACAATAGCATACAAGTTTGGGTGCCTAAGGAACTAGTTGTAGCTCAACAAGGGCAATTATACATGTGGGTACCCAAGGAACTCTTATATACACAAAACCCTAGGATCTAACTCATGAGAAAAGTCTCAACAAAGAAGCCAAGGAGAAGCAAGAGTCAGAACCAAGCATAGAGATCAAAAGAAGATCAACTCACCTCTTTGGCAATAGTAAGAAGATAATCATCAAGGGTATGGGTTTGGAATCCAAAAGCATAGGTAGCCCCCACAAAACCAAAGAGCCAAGCACAAGGGATACAAAATTTAAGCAACCATCCAAAGATGAAGAGGCCAAATGTGATCTCTACGTGGCTGAACACTTTTCTAAAATGGATCCCTATAAGGAGGAAGGTTAGCATGCATTCCCAAAGTATGCATTAATATAGGGCCACATTACACAACCATGCCTAGACACAATTGATGCTATCGTTAGTGTCCATATGAAAGACCAAATGGCCACCAGAACTTTCTGTATATGTTCTTTAATAAAACATATAGTGGCATGGTCAACCATAGACTGTAAGTTCAAATGCATTTGCAACACCTAAAGAAGTATGTGTTCGTGCTCCATGTGTAGTGTGTTTTTCTACATACTCTACAACCTCTGTAAGGAGTACCGTGTGTAGCACTTGGAGCTCAATTTTCTACTCCAAGGATATCATCTTGGAGCTCTCAAGAAAGAGAGTGCATTGTGGTGCACCGCCATTGAAATATTTCACTGGTATCAAAGTATTTCAACACAAAAGCTTTGTTCCTTTTGTGCGAGCCAAGTGAGCACCCACCCAAGGCTTTCTCCAAGGCTTACGACTAAGGCCGTGACCAAGGCATAGACCTTGGCATACCTTGTCATCTGATTCACAGAAGTCACCATTAGTGGCATTGGTTGCACATGAGGGAGGACCTCAACGATCAAGGAAGATGGAGGTTCCTGGTACTTCCCTAGAGCCCCCCCACCCTAGTATTGTTCCCCCCGGAGCTCCCTTAACCATGGCAATATCTTGCCACTAAGCTACACTCTTTTGGTGCTTGAAGCAGGGGAAAGACTAAGGTTGACATTATCTTCAACAAGTTTTGGGCCCTCTAAGCTTCATTATTTGCTTCCAAAGCCTATTTCTTGGGGTGATCTTTTGAGCCATTTTGCAGTACTTTCATGCATAGTTCTCTATACAGAGGTCCAAGAACATCAAGAAGAGTGCTCTTTGTACTTCTTCGACAATGAATGTTCACCTTTTAGGTTGTGTTTTGAGCCACACTAGTTTCTCCATAGGATTCTTGAAAGGTTTTAATTGTGGTGGAAGCAGCAATTGCAAGTCTATGTAGGTTTTTGGAGCCTAAAGAACAGAGTTGACAGACACTTGTAGGTGTTGTTATCCAGTGTTGGGTAGTGAATTCAGCCTTTTTGTGCCATTTTACTGCATATATTGAGCACATACACAGTATGTATGATTTTGTGGATATCACTTATGTATGTCCATGTGATCATTCATATAGAATATATGTTTTTGCATAAAGCCTTTTATGTTTGATAAAGAGGGTTGTGGTGAGGTTTTCTTAACAAGGAGACACCTAGATGTCAGGGTCTCTTCCATGATGCAAGTGGAAGACTTACCGAGCCTTGCCATAGGAGATGTATGATAGTTGTTCATAGGTGGTCCATAAGCCTAGTTGGCTTCTTTTGGGTAACTGATTATATGCAATGGATTCACCAATTCACTATGCACATTAACATGTCAGTACTTGCAGTTTTATGACATTTTGACACTGGTCATATGCTCATTTTGCAGAGGATACCTTGGCAAAAATTTTCCAGATTTTTTGGTTTTGTCATCTATACAGTTGTCGATTTACTCTTAATGCACTTATTGGTGTGAATACATTTTTTGGTTGGTAACTATTGTTCATTTATTCACTTTTTTAGGAAGACTGTTTAATCCTCTCGCAAAATTTGACACTTGTTCATCCTTCTTTGAGCCTTAGTGGTGTTTTGGCTCTTCTAGCTCCATTATCATTCTATTTAGTTCTCTATCATCATGGCATCAGAGGTCTCAGGATGTATTGTGGATCAGGGTCTAGTGCTAGTGTTCTAAGGAGGAGCTATAACTTGCAAGGCAAAGACCATTTTGAGATCCAAAAATTTGATGGCACAAACTTTGCTCTATGGAAGAATCAGATTAAAGATGTGCTAATTCAGAGGAGGCAATGGAAGCCAGTAAATGGAATCTCAAAGATGCCTGCTGACATGGATGAAGATCATTGGGAAGAGTTCGATGAAATGGATAGGTCTACAATTCGATTGCACCTAGCATATAATGTTTACTTTATAGTATTAGATAGTGAAAGTGCAGAGGGGCTTTGGAAGAAGTTATGCAATACATATGAAAAAGAAATGGCATCAAATAAAGTGTATCTGATGAGAAAGTTATATGACCTTTGCATGAAGGACACAAATAGTGTTGTTGCTCATCTAAATGTGTTTGATGCTATACTCTCCCAGCTACACGCTCATGAAAATGGATATAGATAATCAAATGAAAGCAATCTTGTTGTTATGCACCTTGCCATCATCATGGGATATGTTTTGCACAGCTATTAGCAATAGTGCACCTAGTGGTAAACTAGTCTATGATGACATATGTGGGGCACTCTTGAGTGAGGGATATATGGTTGGAACTCATATTGGAGATGCATGTAATGTTCGTGATTCTTACCAGGGAAAGAATCAATAATGTGGCAGGAGCAACAACAAGGAAAAGAATGGTCATCAGAATAAGAGTAGAAGTAAATCAAAGAAGAGGGATATTGAATGCCATTATTTTCATAAGAAAGGACACATGAAGAAAGATTTTTATGCATTCAAGAATGCTAAAGGCAAAGGATAGAATGTTGATGGGCATCTTAAACACTACCTGCACCATCTACTTTGGATGTGAAGAGGTGCTCTATCATTATGTGAGGGAGAGGTTCTTTGCTTGAGAGATTAGCTTGGCTGATGTGTCCACACATGATAATGTTGTAGATATTTTCATAAAGGCTTTGCCTAGGGAGAGGTTTGAAGCTTTTCGTAAAGCTTTGGATGTACTTCCTTTTGTGGATTGATTTCTCTCCACATAGCTCGGCACTTTCTTATACATGAATGCCCTTGGCTTGTATATATGCAT
Organism: Ceratopteris richardii; assembly: GCA_020310875.1. Taxonomy (NCBI): domain Eukaryota; kingdom Viridiplantae; phylum Streptophyta; class Polypodiopsida; order Polypodiales; family Pteridaceae; genus Ceratopteris; species Ceratopteris richardii. The sequence goes on from CM035421.1 coordinate 120,423,680, forward strand.
ATAATCCTAATGGTTCACTTATCTTTACTTGTAATACATTTTGTATTGTGTTGTGCTACAAGCTTCTTCTTCTTCCTGTGCTACTATAGTCCTCAAAGCCCAACAAGGGAGCACATGAATAACACACGAAAGAAGAAAGAGCTTGGAGAACAAAACAAGGTTGTATGTATTACCAAGTGAATGTACAGTGATGTGTGAAGTGTCAAGCTAATAGGCATATATAAATTTTGAGGAAAAAAAACTCCTAAAGAGGTAAAAAGAGTACCCCAACAATCCTAAGCATGTTCACACACATCACTACCAAAATATATCAACAAATCCTCCCTTGGGAGTGATGCAATGAAGAAGGACTTAGCACTTTATGTATATAGAAGTTCCAAGCTATGCGGGAAGAAATCAATCCACAAAAGGAAGTAAGCCCAAAGCTTTGCACAAAGCTCCAAACTTCTACCTAGGTAGAGACCTTGTGACAAGGTCTCCAAATTATCTTGTGTGGCCACATAAGCCAAACTGATCTCTCCATGATAGAGTCTCTCCCTCACATAATGATACTACACCTTAATGTGATTTGTGCAAACATGGAACATAGGGTTCTTCACAAATTCCAATTCACTTTGATTGTCAATGAAGATGGTGGTGGAAAAAGATTGAACAACACCCAAATCAGCCACAAGGCATTTGAGGCACACACACTCAACAATCATTGTGAAAGCTACCATATATTGAGCTTCATAACTAGAAGTGGCCATGGTAGGCTACTTATTGCTCAACCAAGATATGCATGAGCTACCAAGCATAAAGAAAATTCGTTGGTGGACACACAAGTGTCATAGCAACTAGGCCATACCGAGTCGAAAAAAGCATGTAAATCTAGTGGTAATGATCCCAACTTGAGATAAAACAATCCAAGTAGCTTGGTACCATTCAAGTAGTGAAAGATGTAGTTAACCACCTACCAATGCTTGACACCTAGGCAATGCATAAACCTGTTCATTTGGGAGATAAAAAACTAAATATGAGGTTGCATTTTGCATAAGCAAATCAAGTATCCTAGAGCTTGCTGATAGATAACAACATCAAATTCATCTTGAACATCATAAAGACTCAATCATAAACCTATTTTCATGGGAGTGATAATAACTTTGCAATATTCAAGGCCAAAGCCTTGCAATAATGTGTCAATATATTTTGTTTGACACAAATTTATCCCCCCCATAAATTTGCAAAAACTAAATGCCCAAATAATGACACAATTCCTGCAATTCACATATTTTAAAAGAGGCATGCAAGTCAACCTTAAATTCAGCAATATGCTTCTCATTAGGACCATTGATCAACAGAACAATGATCAAGAAGTACATCATCCACATTCTTAACATATAAGGTGCTCTCACTTGGACTGTTCTTAGAACCATGTGCTAGCAAGTAGGCATGTATCTTCTCATACCAAGCATGTGGTACTTGCTTCAAATCAATAATGCCTTTATCAATCTTCACAAAACCACGGGGCTGAAATACATACACTTATCCATGTAAATCACCATTCAAAAATGAAGTTTTAATGCCCAACCGATATACATTCCAACCATGATGAGTTGCAAGTGCACATATGCAATGAATAGTGTTCACTTGGCACGTGGTAGCAAAAGTCTCATCAAAATCAATGTCTTCCTCTTGAGCATAGCCTTTGGCAATAAGTCTAGCTTTATATCTATCATTTGTTCCATCAAACTTACATTTCAGCTTGTAGACCCATTGAGAGCCGATGGTCTTTTTGCCTAGAGGAGAATCACATAAAGACCAAGTAACATTCTTCATAATAGCATCATATTTTGATTGCATAGCATCCATCCAATTTTTTGAATTCTATGCTTCATCAAACTTAAGAGTCTGATTCTCATGAAAAAAACTAGGGACAACTATTCCATAACAATTTGATGTAAAGAAAGCACTATGAGAGCTCGAACGTGTATGAGATGACAATGATGCATCTAATTTGCTATCTCTCAAAGTATGCACTGGGCATTTAGGCATAGTTTTTTGCCTCTTCTATGTAAGCCCTCTCATCAACAAGTGAACCATGTAAATATGCATCAGAAATGGGATGATCAACATCATCATTCGAAACATGTAAAGGATGCAAAATTGCCTCTCTTGGACCAACACTTGATTTTCCACCCATAAAAAGAGGGAGCAAGTGCCATACATATCTTTCAAGCAGATTGATGTCTCTTTGGTATGTGAAAGTAAGGGTTGATTTGCATATTTCACCAAAACAAGATCATGGCTAACCAAAATGTGTCTAGTCTATGGATGATACAAACAATAGCCTTTGATTTTAAAATTGTACCCAACAAAAATACATTTCACTACTTTATCATACATTTTTTGGTGTTGTTTTTAAGGCACTAACGCATATGCTAGACTACCAAAAACACACAGATGAACAATAGATGGCTTGCAACCATGCCAATCCTCATATATGATTTTTATGGAACACCTGTTAAGTACATATGATGCATACATAGTAGCCTCAAGCAATAAGATATGTGGTAAAGCTTTACTAGGCACAAAATTTTGAATTTTTGGGATATAATATGTGGAATTTACACACATTACACCCCAAAAAATTGACTTGAGAGAGCACGCTTAATTGAACATACACCTTGCCATTTTAGTCCAAAAAATTCATTGGATACATCCAAGAAAAGTAAAGAAAAGGTATCTGCTGGTAATAAAACATCTACAAGTTTTGAAGACATTGATGGAGATTCAAATGGTTTAGAAAACATCCTTGATGAGGAACTTGGATTGCACTCTATGAAGAATCCAAGAGTAAGAAAGCCAGGTGCAGATGACACAACAAGAAGACGTGACCTAGGACCAAGACGATCTAGGAGGATGTGGAATTCAATGCAACAACTAATGCATGATAGTTACATGGCTCGTCATTGTGCCTACATGAAAAAGGTAATATAAAATGTTGAACCTTCTTGTTTTGAATATGCGATTGGAAATGCATATTGGTAGAAAACTATGAATGAGGAGATGGTTGAAGCTGGTTCCATTGCCATGAGGAAATAAACCCATAGGTTGCAAGTGGGTTTATAAGGTAAAACACAATGCTGATGGTAACATAAGCAAGTATAAAGCACGATTGGTAGAAAAAGGATATTCACACATACATATGGCATTGATTATGAGCAAACATTCATCATTGTAGCTAAAATATCTACTGTTAGAGCAATTGTTGCATTAGCTACAAGAAAATAATGGAATTTGCATCAAAACAATTACAAGACTTGATCTAAGCTACACTAAAGGAATTCAAAGTCAATTTATGTTGGTTCCTTGAAAACCAAATTTAGATGCTCTAAGATGCACTCTATGGTATGTGGGTGCTACTTTGGATTATGCATTGTTTTATGAAGCTGGTGCATAATTGCAGGTTCATGGAAACACGGATGCAGATTGGGATGGTAATATCCCATATACAAGATCTACTAGTGGAATTCTATTCTCACTTGGGAATGAATATGTTACATGGAGTAGTAAGAAGCAACCCATTGTTGCTTTGTCGAGCACAATGGCTGAGTATAGAGGTGTTGCAATGGCAGCATTCAAAGAATCATGGCTAGAGATGCTACTTGCAGATTTAGGTGTGGAAGTGCAAAAACATATCATCATTTATTGTGATAATCTTAGCAGCATTCAGTTAGCACAAAATCTCATTTTTCATGCTAGAAAAAAGCATATCGAGGTACACCATCACTTCATCAGAGAAAAGATATTAGCAAGTGATATTGATCTTGTTTACGTGAGGACATTTTCTCTTTGACAAGTATCGCACTACTCGTGAATGTTTGAGCATCCATGCATATGGTGGCCACCACAGATCAAGAAATGAAACCATATGGACTGCCCAATCTATGGAAAAATGTTGTCCTTCAACACTTGAGCATGTGGCCTCCAATAGTGGCATGTAATCATCTTCATGTACACATAGGTGGAGGAAGTTATCCTTCCCCCACTTGTAGACCATGCTACTAGGAAGACCATAATCTCGACTCCCTTCATGTAAGGCTCTTTGTTTTGAGATGGTCATGTCAGAAGGATAAGTGTTAGATTTCAATTGTATACTATGTTCTTGCTCCATGAGAGGCATGCATAGACATAGTACAAAGTAACATGCTTAATGGTTGGAATGAGTTGGCAGGTGGAACAAGCACTATCATAGTCATGTACTATTCTTTCCATGTGTGGCAAATAGATGCCATTTCTTTGCATATTCTACAAATTCCTTGATTTAGGAAGATGACTTCCAAAAGCATCCACATATGCCTTAGCCACATGTTAGATTCTCATCTTTTGGCATGCAATAGGAAAGCATTCCATTTGCATCTCTATGATATAAGCAATTAGGATTAAGGTGAAAGTTTTTGGACTTCATTAATTTTCCCTTGCTGAATTGCACATAGGGATGGAATGGCTTGTAAGATATGATAAGAATAGAAATCGTAGCCCATTTTGGTATGTATTTACATTGAACAAATAGATGTCCAAAAAGTCATCTTTGACTACTTGACGGTCAACACTTTTAATCCTTGATAGATGATCAACTCTAACATGTGTGCTTCCCTTCTTTACTACCACCTCAAAAATCATATTCCATCAATAAGAGGAACCATCTTACTAATCTTCTAGTAGTGCAAGGCTTGTCCACAAGATAAAGTAAGACTTGATGGCCCACAAAGATATTAAGCTTATGCATCAATAGATAGTTTCTAAACTTCTTCACTCCATAGACCACTCAAAATCCCTCTCTCTCAGTGTTGGTGTGGTTTTGTTTAGCTAGGATGTCTACTTGCATATGCTATGGGAAATTCCATGTTTCCGTCATTAGTAGGTTGTGCCAAGATGCAAACAATTGAAAAATTTTTGAATCTACATGGATATGGAATGGTTTATTCCAGTCTAGGGCCTTCCTATATCTGTGCTGATATGAGACACTTTTTGAGTTCTCGGAATGAGTTTTCACACTCGTGTATCCTCTAAAAAATCCCCATTACACCTAAATCAAGGACCTCTAGAAGGAGTAGGTTTGGATTGGGGTATCACCCTATTTTTTTGGTGGAATATTGGTATAATAAAGTTGTCTATACTCCCGCTTGCTATACCAATAATTTTCATTGTAGTAGTCATCATATCCACTTGAATATTCTATATGATCCAAGTAACTAGTGGATTGGTCATACGCTTGAGAGTATGCCTCTTGTTGGGTACTTTTCATGACACTTTCTTGCCTTTCAATTTCTATAATAATAGGAGTAGAGATCATTATAGCCTATTCAATTGGCTCTTGAGCATGCCCATACTTTATTGAGATCACATGTTGAGAAGTTAGTGGTTGCTAACTCAACACATGTTTAGCTTAGTATGTGGCATACTCCTACATTAGACTAGGTAGATATGGCATCCAAGGCCTGATTGGGTACAAGTATCATGGGTTACTGGTATTGGGGTTGTGTAGAAGGCCTTATGACTTGATGAGTTCCTACATTTGTTCTATTCTGGTACTCAACTAGTTGTGTATGTTATTGTTTCATCAACTGTTTATTGTAAAAGCACTCAATAATTGAGTGATTGTTCCACTTCTACTCAATTTCACAATATTGCAATTTTGCTTGTGCTAGAGGAGGTGGTCTTCTATTACACACATGTGACACATGATATCCTCCATATTGCAAGCACTTCCTAGGTGGTGTCCTAGTGGCTTATATGTTCAACTTTTTGGTGACATGCTCTACCATTTCATCAATCATTGAGGAGCTTGACTTTACAATTTGAGTGGACTCCACAAGTGGTTACCAAGTTATCCTCCACATGGATGCACTTTTGAATATACTCCTCCAAAGTGGTGGGATTCATTTATGCTATAGTTCTCAAGTGAACACTCTTCAATCCATCAACCTTAGTGGCTTCTTGCTTGAAGCTTGTTATCACTGCTAAGGTGTCATGCCTAAATCCTTTCTTTTCTAATACAACTATGAATTCCTTCAAGAGTTGATCTATATTTTAGAAACTTTGTATGCACAATGGTTGGAACCATACCAGGGAAGTCCCTCAAAGTGAGTCCACAGACTTCATATTGAGTAAAGAAATCATATTTTTTTCAGCCTCTAGTACTTGCGTGAATTCATAATCATTGTCCTTGTTAATACTCTCACATAAATTTTGCCATTTGGGAAGGTCTGAGATTCTATCAATGTTTGCTCTTACAATTGGCACTTGTGGCATTTGTGGTTTTTGTGAAAATCCTTGAGGAATAGGTGTGGCTTATGGAACATTAGGCACCTGCTCGCCTAGGGGATTGACCGGATATGACATTTGTGGTGGACATTGTGGGAATTATTAGGGAATAATATATTGAGGTGGTGTCATATCTGGCATTAGCATTGTCAATGAAATTATCCCAAAAGATGTAGGTTGCCATGTGGTAGACATATTCAAGCGTACATATGTGACATGTGTGGTGATAGGTGTACAGAATTGCCTTGTCCGAGTCATTGAAATAGGATTTGCTTGAACTATTGTAGATATATTATTGGATAATACACTTAATTTTGAACTACACTAGCCATTAAATAGTTGGTTTATATAATTGAGACTGGTAGATTTGGATCCTTAAGATCATGAGTCATGATGACCACTATCCTGGGAATATCAGTCACAAAGATAGGTAGACCATGATGTGTATAGTATTGTTGGCCATCTACCTCGAGTGGATAATATGGTATATTCGTTTGATCTTCATAGATTGGCACTAAGGTTGAATCTGAATACTTGAAATCGTGAATATTCAAATGATAAGGATCTCTACCTGTAGGGGATGGTAGAGTCTAAAAAGATTCTTTGGTCTTTAAAGAAGACTTCAATGCTAAGCCAATTGAAGAACCAATCACAAACCGGACATAAAGTTGAAGGTCAAAGTCTAAGAAGAAAAGCACATGCCTATGTGAAGGGACAATTTCACACATGTACTATAATTGTAAAGTTAGTTTTAACTTTAGTTCTAGAATTTTAAAAAGTCAGGAGATTGAAAAAATCTTTATAAGTTAGTTTGTATCAACTAACGCGGTGAGAGAGACAAGAGAGAGAAAAAGAAAGAGTTCATTTTGTATGATTGAGAAATAGTCAGGCTTCTTTGAGTGAGAAAGCACCTATAAAGTTTTTGAGTTTCTGTAGTTATCAGAAGAAATAATAGAAGTTCTATGTATGAGACTCTCTCCTCCACCTTCATACTTTGCCTACTACGTAATGTTCTCAAAAGTTCAAGTTTTCAAGCAAGTGGATGTGTGGCATCGAGACTAAGATGATACGTGATTGATTTCATCTATCTGTTTCAAATACTGCTGTAAAGGTTTTTCAAAATAGGAGGTTGTTGGACCAATTTGATGCCTCACATCAAGTTGTAGTTGATAACCTCTTATTTTCTATGCCTATGATTCACCCGATGAGTTTGTGCCTAAAAAAGTGAGGTTTTATGCGGGAAGTCGATGCCCGACATCGAATTCATTCTGAAAAGTAGACTTTTATGCAGCAAGTTGATGCTAGGCACCGAATTTGTAGTATAGGGACATGTTTTTAGCTAAAATAGGCAAGGTTTCCTATTTTGGTAGCTCATATAGGGTCAACTTGTGAAGGTCATAACTTGCTGTGTAGTGCAAAGTTTTTAGCAATTAATAGCTTGTTGGAAATCTCTTCTCTTCTTCTTTCATGCAGCAAAAAATATTTGAGAAATAATATTTTTACTAAGAGAAATACACAAAAGAGTGAAGGTATGTCATTTTGGTGACTAAACATTTCTAAAGAAGTAAAGTTCTCAATTTAGGCAATCATTTCTCAAAGTTTGAAGAAGCATTGAGTTAATGGTGACCATAGAGGTTGTCTATTGTCACATCAATTCATTTCTTGTGATGTTTCATACATCAACAAGTGGTATCAGAGCAGAAAGATTCTAAAGAGCAAAAGGCATCAAAGGTACGAGAAGTTTGGGAAAGTTTTCATTAAAGGTTGAAAGCTGAAGCATTCAAAGACACAAGGCATCGGAAGATTATTTCAAAAGTATATTCATACACAAAGAACTCCAAAAGGTATTATTCTTTAGCCTTTAAAATCACAAGTTGAAGTAGAAGCAAAGAATTATGGAAGATCATATCTCCATTGACAAATTGGACAGAGATAATTATCGTGCATGGGTAATGAGAATGGAAGCCTTAATTATGAGTAAGGATATCATGGTGTACATAATAGGTGAAGAAGAGAAACCAGTATTTGAAGATGAAAGCCTACCAAAGAAAGAGGAACTAGATGCTTTAAGGCATTGGCAAAAGAAAGATGCAAGTCCAAAAGCCTACATCTATAATACAATTTCACATCATTTGCTACCACACATCAAAGGATTGGAATCAGCCGAAGATATATGGAATGCATTGCAATATCATTTCCAAAGTACTATTAAAGCAATGAAAGCAAGTCTATGGTCAGATTTTACTACATTCAGGAAGAAGCCAAGTCAAAGTATTAGTGATTATGTCACTAAGATGAAGGATCTAGCATATATTCTTGGATCCATAGATGAAGATGTTGAAGATCATAGATTGATTGTTCAATTGCTTGCAGGTTTGAGAGGAGATGAAAAGTGGAATCCTTTTGTTTTGTCAATAGAACTTTCTTTGAATCATTATATTGCAGATTTGAATCGATTGCTTGGTTTGATGCTCACATTTGAGCAAGACTTAAAGGGAGATGAAAGGACAAAGTTCTGCAATGTACATGAAGAACAAGAAGAAAGGAGATAAAGGTAAAGCAAAGGATGAAGAGGAATCGAGTTCTCAAGTTTATTATGCTAGAGGTAGAAGCATTGGCAGAGGAAGAGCAAGAGGCTTTGGAAGTGGAAGAGGTAATCAGAATAACAATAAGAAGGCTTGTTGGATCTGTGAATTGAGTAATCATTTGGCTCATGACTGTTGGCATAATCAACAAGGATCAAATCAAAATCAGAATAACAATAGCAGAGGGAGAGGTGGAAGATATCAAAGTTATTCTCAAAGAGGTAGACAAAATCAAAGAGGAGACTACGGTAGAAGTGGAGGAAGAAGTTGGGGATAGAATCAATCCTAGTAACAACACCACCTATTACAATTATGCAAATGACACACAGAATGAAAGTCGTACATCATTGATGATGAATTCAATCAGCACATCATATAAAGAAGATCTAAAGGTATTTTACATTGACTTTGGATGTTCTAATCATTTGTCAGGAAACATAGAATTGATGTCAGAATTGGAAAAAAACATTTCTAGTCATACAGTTCAAACAAGTGATACTACAAAACATAGTACATTCAATTGGAGAAGTGAAATGCAAGAGTGGAGCAGATTTGCTAACCAATCTTTTGTATGTTTCGAAAATACCTAAAATATTGATTAGTGTGGGACAGATAGTTGAAAAAGGTTTTCAAGTCAAGTTTATAAATGAAGGAGTATTTGCCAAAGATTGAGAGAATGGATATAATCAGATTGTTTGTGGTAAGAAAGAAGGTAGACTCTTTACTTTAAGAGTGCAAGGGAACATTGGTCAAGCTTTTCTCACACATGGTGAAGGAGTGATTATAGAACTTGATCTCTTACATAAGAGATTAGGTCATTTCAATGAAAGAGGGATTCAAACTATGGTTGGAAATGAGTCTGTACTAGGATTACCAAATGTGCAGAGTCAACATATGATTTATAATGTGAAGCATGTTAGATGGGAAAAGCAGACATGTTATCATTTCAGAAGAAAGGATTCAAGCATGATGGAGTACTTGAGCTTATTCATACAGATGTATGGGGACCAACAAAAGAAGGATCTATCAGTGGCTCTAGGTATTATGTTCTTTTCATTGATGATGCTACAAGATGGATAACTCTGTATGTTTTGAAGGAAAGATCAAAAGTGTTTGGAGCTTTCAAGCATTTTCATGCATATGCAGAGAGAATCACAGGTCAAAAGCTTATGAGACTGAGGTTTGATGGAGGGGGAGAATACTTCTCCCAAGAGCTCATTGATTATCTTTGGAATGCAGGTATTAAGAGAGAAATAATCTGCAGGTATACACCACAAAAAAATGGTGTAGCAAAAAGAAGAATCAAGGCTTTGGTTGAGTTTTCTATAGCTATGTTGAAGGAGAAGAATTGTCCAAATTATCTTTGGGCTGAGCCTGTAAATACAGCTACATATCTTGTGAATAGATTACCATGTACAACTCTAAATGGAATGACTCCATATGAAGCTTGGTGGGGTAAGAAACCAACACTAGATCATTCTAAAGTGTTTGGACCAATTACATATGCTTATGTTCCATCACAACTTAGACATAAACTTGAACCAAAGGTAGAAAAATATGTGTTAATTGGTTATGATGAAAAGCAGATGGGTTACAGGTTGTGGAATCCTGTAACCAAATAATTTTTTGTTTCTAGAGATGTTACATTTGATTTAGTATGCAGATCAAAGTCATACAGTTGAAGAATTTGAAGAAGAGGTAAGAAGATGTGAGAAATTAAAATCAAGTATGTAGGTGAATGGAGATGAAGGATATATGCAAGCAAGTACATCTAGAAGTGGATTAACAAGAAGAAATGAAGAAGCTCCTATATTTGATGAAGAGGTCTACCAAACACATATGAAGAATGTGAACCAAGGAGGTCAAGTAGGACAAGAAAGCAACAAAAAAAGGTATTCTTATGATACTTCTTACATAACTCAAAAGAACTATGCATATATGGTCAAAGATGATGAAGAACCTCAGAACTATGATGAAGCAAAAAGTAACAAGCAATGGGAAGATGCAACGAAGGAAGAATTCAATGCACTAGAGGAGAAAAAGACTTGGGAACTTGTTCCTAAACCAAAAGGTAAGAAGGTAATTGGAAATAAATGGCTTTATAAAGTGAAGAAACTGGCAAATGGAAGTATAGCCAGATACAAAGCTAGACTTGTGGTGAAAGGTTATGGCCAAACTTATGGCATAGATTATGATGAGACATTCAGTCCTATAGCTAAGATGTCAACTATAAGGACAATCATTACTATTGTAGCTTCAAAAGGATGCACTCTGAGTCAACTGGACATAAAGAATGCATTCTTGAATGGATACATATCAGATGAGGTATACATGGAACAACCTCAAGGGTCTATAGATTCCATGTATCGAAATTTTGTTTGCAGATTGAGAAGATCACTCTATGGCTTGAAGCAAGCTCCAAGAGCATGGAGCTATAGATTGGTGAAGTATCTCGATGATCTTGGATATCAAAGTTCAAAAGCATATCCAAGTCTACTCATCAAAAGAATAGAGGAAGGTACAATCTACATTTGTATTTATGTAGATGCCATTATAATCACAAGTACTTCAGATGAAGGAATCAAGGAGGTAAAGAGATTACTTGAGAAAGACTTCAAGATCCGTGATCTAGGAAAGTTATCATACTTTCTTGGAATGGAATTCACTTGTACAAAGCATGGCATATATGTATCATAATAAAGATATCTTCTGAACCTGTTGAAGAAGTTTGGTATGGAAAATTGCAAAGAAGCGTCAACTCCACTTGAAGTTAATCACAAGCTCAATAAATATGATGGTGTAGAATACAAAGATATGAGGATGTATCAATATCTTGTGGGTAGTTTGATTTATGCTACACTAATAAGACCTAATCTTAGTTATGCAATGGGAGTTCTGTCACAATTCATGCATTGTCCAAAGGATCCACATTGGATGCAGGTCAAAGAGTTCTCAGATATATCAAAGGAACCATAAAGGAAGGATTATATTATCCTTTTACTTCAGATTTGAAGTTGAGAGCCTATAATGACTCAGACTGGGCAGGTAGTCAAGATGACAGAAGATCAACTCATGGATACATCATATACATTGGTGATAAGCTTGTAAGTTGGTGTTCAAAGAAACAACATATAGTAGCATTATCATCAACTGAAGTTGAGTACAAAGGACTTGTAGAAACAGCTAAGGAGGTCATATGGATGCAGACATTATTCAAAAGCTTGAGCATTAATCAAGCTATACCTATAATACATGGAGATAACATGAGTTCACTCTATCTTGCAACAAATCCAATATTTCATGCAAGAACAAAACATATAGAGATAGAGTATCATTTCCTGAGAGAAAAGGTAATGGAGAAAGAAATTGGAGTGGAGTAGATTTATACAAAAGATCAGATAGCAAACATAATGACAAAGAGCTTGGGTGGTGTGAAGACCAGTAGATTCAAAAGTATGTCAGGAGTAAAAAGAAAAAAAGAAGATATGAAGAAACAGAGAATGTCAATTAGTGATTGAGGGGGATTTGTTTAAGAACCAATCACAAATTGGACATAAACTTGAAGGTCAAAGTCTAAGAAGAAAAGCACATGCCTATGTGAGGTGGCAATTTCACACAAGTACTATAATTGTAAAGTTAGTTTTAACTTTAGTTCTAGAATTTTAAGAAGTCACGAGATTGAAAAAATCTATATAAGTTAGTTTGTATCAACTAACGCGGTGAGAGAGACAAGAGAGAGAAAAAGAAAGAGTACATTTTGTATGATTGAGAAATAGTCGGGCTTCTTTGAGTGAGAAAGCACCTGTAAAGTTGTTGAGTTTCCATAGTTATCAGAAGAAATAATAGAAGTTCTATGTATGAGACTCTCTCCTCCATCTTCATACTTTGCCCACTGTGTAATGTTCTCAAAAGATCAAGTTTTCCAAGCAAGTGGATGCGTGGCATCGAGACTGAGATGATAATTCATTGTTTTTATCTATATGTTTCAAATACTATTGTAAAGGTTTTTCAAAATTGGAGTTTGTTGGACCAATTTGATGCCTAGCATCGAGTTGTAGTTGATAACCTCTTATTTTCTATGCCTATGATTCACCCAATCACTTTGTGCCTGAAAAACTGAGGTTTTATGCGGGAAATCAATGTCCGACATTGAATTCGTGCTAAAAAGTGGACTTTTATGCAGCAAGTTGATGCTAGGCATCGAATTTGCAGTATAGGGCCATGTTTTTAGCTAAAAGAGGCAAGGTTTCCTATTTTTGCAGTTCATACAGGGTCAACTTGTGAAGGACATAACTTGATGTGTAGTGCAAAGTTTTTAGCAAGTAATAGCTTGTTGAAAAGCTCTTTTATTCTACTTGCATCTAACAAAAGATATTTGAGAAATAATATTTTTGCAAATAGAAATAAGCAAAAGAGTGAAGGTATGTCATTTCAGTGACTAAAAATTTCTGAAGAGGTAAAGTTCTCAGTTTAGGCAATCATTTCTCAAAGTTTGAGGAAGCATTGAGTTAATGGTGACCATAGAGGTTGTCTAGTGTCACATTAACTCATTTCTTCTGATGTTTCGTACATCAACAAAGCCCATCATGAATGAATTTGTTTACATGGATGGTCCTTGTTATTGATTTAGATCAATACTATTTGGGGCTTCTATTCCATGTGGAATGATTCTCTTTGGTTTATTTTTTACCACGTAATATGCTATAATCTTTTTTACTAGTAACTCCCCTTAAAGTCTTACTGTAATCTTGATAAATGGCAGTTCCTAATGTATTAATGTGTTTGAAGGTGAGTCGATTTAGAACTCACCCTTAGGCTTTGATATCCAATCTACATGTGTGTTGGGATCAAGATTTTTCATATCCATCAAACTTGATGAGGACATAGTTTCAAGTTCACTCTCAGAATCACGTCTTATAAGTGCTCCTAATTGAGTCTACAACACTCTCTGTAGTAGAGATGCTACTATGTGTCTATATATTGGTTCCTATTAATCTTCTTGCCCTAAGAATCATACACACACACACACTCAATCAAACAATCAATCAACCTTCACAGTGCAACTTTTCTTTTCATTCTCTCAATGTGACTCAAAGGTTGGAGTTATACTTGAATTTTGCAATGAATAAGTGTAATGATTACTTGGCTCTTTGAAGAGGCACTTTTTACCTCAAAGAAATCAACAATATACGCATATGCAAGAAAAGTATACCGTAAGTTTATATACACCTTTGAAAGAATAAAAATGTTATGCATGGGTATGATATGGCTAGTAATAAATATGCTTGATATTTTGAAAACCCTTTTGTGGAGTGGAGAATTAGAAACTCCCTCGTCTTTGGAAGTGTTCTATTCCTTTTGAAGTCCTTGGTGTTCTAGTCTAAATAAGATTCAAGTGTCCTTTGGTGGTCTCCCCCCTCCCCTTGTATTGTTAGAAATTCTCAAGAAGCTCTCTTAACTTCTAGCTCTCACATAAAGGTCAACCTCGAGATATCATATCTTAAAATCAATGTTTATTTTTAAGAAAAATAGTTCCAAGGCATGTGGGATTTCAAAAACTAACTTTTTGATGAGTTGTAGAGCTAAAAAAATGAGCTTTTGATTAAAAAATTATGACACTTCAAGCTCTTGGGAGTCAAAACACGATAACAAGAACCATCAAGATCCCTATGTATTGCAATACCTTTTAATTTTCCCTTTAAAATGTGTATTTTTATCGCCTTATAGTCCTAGGAAAAATGGTAAAAAATAGACGACACATGGGAAAAAGATACCTCAAAAGTGTCTTGACACTTGGCCCATAATACTTATCAGATGTTGGTCATACTTGCCTTGGCGACACTTGGAACTCACAACAGATAAAACCTATGAGATGTTGATATATTTAGGTAGTGATATGTGGACACACTACGACCGCTAGGGAAATTGTTTTCCCTCCTTAGGATATTTTTTTCCCTCGGCTTGTATATAAGCCTATTACCCTAATGGGCTACTTATCCTTGTGCTCCAAGCTTCTTCTTCATCCTTGTGCTATTCGCATGCTTCTACAGACCTCAAACTCCAACAATTGGTATCAGAGCAGGTTGTCACTTGATCTAGGGTGTCGTCAACACCTCTCCGGTCAATCTTAAAATCACATGAAATTTTGTGAGCATACTCAAGGTGATTAAGAGTCAAAACCGCTTGGCTTTGTGGTGAAAAAATCGGGATCTGAGCTCGTTTCAACCTTTAAGTGCACTATCATAGTGGTTGTGCATGACATTTTGTCTTTTTGTGCCAAAGCCATATACAAGTTTCAATTCTCTAGTATAAGCATTTCAAAGTTTGCTACCTGTTTAGCAAAACTCAACAAGGTAGTTTTATTCAACTTTTTGAGATACAATCATTTTTCTGCATCAAGGTATATTTAGTCAGTGGCCATGGCTGAAAGTAGTGATGTATTTCATATGTTGGTTGTTGAGGATAAGTTGGACGATACAAATTACCCATTATGGGCTTATATGATGCATCATGTATTGGTTGCAAAGTATTGTGGAATATTGTGCGGGGTGTTGAAAAACGTCATATTACACCTACAAACACAGTTGCTAAAGTGATGCAAACGATGTTGAAGATGATGTTCTTCATGTTTGTATTCATGTTGCGGTTCTTGCTTCACCGACTGCAGAGTAAATTTTTTGGGATGGCAGAGATGCTCATGCGCATGCATTGATAGCCTCGTCTATCAAATGTGCCATTATTCCTCACATTCGCTCTTGCAAAACAACTAAGGATTGGGATACACTAACCACATTATACTAGGCAAAGAATGAGGCTCATTTTGCTTACCTCTGAAAATAGTTGGAGAGTGAGCACATGAATGAAGGAGATTCCATGGATAATTTTTTGACAAAGATAAAAAATTTGAAGGAACTGTTGATTTCTACTGATGAAGTCTTGCCTCACAGTTCACTTATGGAGACTGTTCTGAATGATCTTCACGATTCATATGAGAGTTCTACTTCTACTCTTTGTTTAATGATGAAAGGAAATCAAAATGCCTTAACATTTGAGGAGTTAGTCTTTGTTCTATTGTAGGAAGATCAATCTAGGCAGAAAAGGTCCATTATGCATGTTATAGATTAAGCTTTCTTGACTAGTCAGAAGGGCAAATGTAAATGGAGCTCTTCTACTAGTTAGCAAAAATCTGCTAATTCTGCACAATCAAAGAAGGATGACATAAATGATAAGAAAGCAGAAAAGCAAAAATTGTTTTGTAGGTACTATAAAGGAAATGATCATGTCATAAAGAATTTCCCAAAATAGGTTGCAAAAGAGGCAAAGAAAAAAGAGGTTGGAATGGTCGTTGCATAGGCCTCTACATAAAAAATAGAGTCTACTAATCTTGTGCAGAATGAAGAATGGGTGTTTACTACTGTTTGTAGTTTTGACCCATCTTCTCATGAACGATGTATGTGTGTAGTAGACTCAAATGTTCAGTACTTTGATAGTGGGGCAACCAAACATATTACCTCGCAACACAATTTCTTCACTTCACTTGAGCGTGCCCCTATAGGGAATAGTTTCACATGCACCAAAAACTCCTCTTATCCTATTATGGGAGTTGGTAAGATCATTTTGACTACTTCTGGTGGTAGTTCTTTTATGTGTTCAGATGCTTGTGCTAGGGATCAAGAAAAATCTATTATCAATTTGTACATTAGCCAAGATTGGCTTGGTTGTGAAATTTGTTGATGACAGATGTACAATCCATGATGTGTCAAATGGCGACATGATTATTGCTTTTGGCGTTTTATGTCGTGGGCTATATAAGCTCATAGACTATGAAAAATATATGAATGATTCAGCATGTGCAGTACATGATTCTCAAGCTATGTCATATGCAAAGCTTTGGCATGCATGCTTTGGTCATTTGAATTTTTCTAGTTTACTGTACCTACAAAAATCGGAAATGGTGTCCTCTTTGGCCAAACTTGAGGCACCTAGTAAACATGTCTGTGAAGGTTGTATTTTGGGAAAAATGCAACATTCCTCATTCCCAAAAGATGGTTCAGTTTGAGATACTTCGAAATTGCAGCTTGTTCACAGTGATGTCTGTGGTCCTATGCAGACACCCTCTTTTGGAAACATTCTTTACTTCGTGACTTTCATTGATGATTTTCCAAGCATGCATGGGTATATCCATTGAAAGCAAAGTCTGAAATGTTTGTGTGCTTCAAATAGTTTTTTGTTTTGGCTAAAAATTTTGTCAACATGTAAAATGGGCACCCTCCATTGTGATGAAGGGGAAATATGTGTCTTTAGATTTTAATGCATTTCTGGCTGAACATGGGATAAAACATCAGTGCATAGTGCCATATACACCTCAACATAATGGAGTTGTTGAAAGGAAGAACAAATCACTAATGGATATGGCAAGGTGTATGGTCAAGAGTTAGGCTTTACCACATAGTTTCTGGCTTGAGGTTGTTATGTGTGTAGCATATGTACTTAATAGGTGTCCCACTGAAGTGTTGCAGTCTATTACTCCATATGAGGCTTGGCACGGTTGCAAGCCATCTGTTGCTCATCTGTGTGTTTTTGGTTGTTTGGCATATGCATTAGTGCGTGAAAAACAACACAAAAAATTGGATGATAAAGCAGTGAAATGTATTTTTGTTGGGTATAGTTCAGAAAGTAAAGGCTATCATTTGTATCATCCAAAGATTAAATGCATTTTGGTTACTCGTGATGTTGTTTTTGTGGAAGATGCTACTCAGTCATTACTTTCATGTACTAAGGAGACATCTGTTAGCTCCAAAGACATGTAGGACACCTTCTTGCCTCTCTTGAGAAATGGACAGTCTAGTGCTAGTTCAAATGAGGCAACTTTTCAGCGTTTACAGGTTTCATATGGTGATGTAGATCATTGCATTTTTTATGTAGATTTATATGATGCACTTGTTGATGAGAGAGATGATATTGAGGAGGCAAAAACTATGCCAAAATGGCTAGTGCAGACTTTGCATGATAGCAAGTTAGATGCACCCTTGTTATATCGTACTCGTTCTGGCTCTCATAGTGGTTCTTTTGCATCAGATTACTATGCTATGGCTACCTCTACTCTCCGTGATGAGAATGCGCCTGTTTCATTTGATGAATCACAAAATTCAGAAAATTGGATGGTTACTATGCAATTTGAATATGATGCTATAATGAAGAATGGTACTTGGTCTTTATGTGACTTGCCTCCTGGCAAGAAGGCCATTGGCACTAAGTGAGTATACAAGTTCAAGTGTAAGCTTGATGGAATCATTGACATGCATAAAGCTAGTCTTGTCGCAAAGGGTTATGCTCAAGAAAGAAGCATGGATTTTGATGAGACCTTTGCACCTACATGCCGAATGACTATTGTTTGTAGCATCTGTGCACTTGCAGCCCATCATGGTTGGAATGTACACAGTTGGATATTAAAACAGCATTTTCGGAATGGTGACTTGCATGAAGAAGTGTATGTTTTTTAGACCTATGGCTTTGTGTGAAAAGGGCATGAAAACCAAATGTGCACATTGAAAAAGGCATCATATGGTTTGAAACAAGCACCACATGCTTGGTATGAAAAAATACATGCCTATCCGATTGCACATGGTTTTGAGAAAAATCCAACTAAGAGCACCTTATATGTTAAGCATGCAAATGATGTGCTTCGGATCATTATTGTGTGTGTTGATGACATGCTGCTCACTGGTCCTCATGAGAAGCATATTGCTGATTTTAAGGCTGATCTGCATGCCTCATTTGAGATGTCAGATTTGGGGCATTTGCATCATTTTTGGGCATTCAATTTATGTAAGTTGATGGTGGAATAACTTTGGGTCAAACAAAATATATTGACACATTATTGTAACATTTTGTCATTGAAGACTGCAAACCTATTGCCATTCCTATGGAGACAGGTTTACAATTGAGTCTTCATGATGCTAGAGATGCATTTGATGTTGTTCTCTATCAATAGGTTGTTGGATGCTTGATTTACTTATGCATTACTCAACCAGATATTTAGTTTGATGTCTCATAGATGAGCAATTTTATGCATTGCCTAGGTGTCAAGCATTGGTAGGTGGTTAAGCACATCTTTCACTACTTGAGTGGTATCCGGATACTTGGATTGTTTTATCCCAAGGGGGATCACTACTTCTAGATTTACATGCTTTTTCTGGTTCTAACTGGGCTAGTTTCTATGACACTCGTGTGTCCACCAATGGTTTTTAGTTCATGCTTGGTAGCTCATGCATATCTTGGTTGAGTAAGAAGTAGCCTACTGTGGTCACTTCTAGTTGTGAGCCTGAGTATAGGGTAGCTTTCACAGTGACTATTGAATGTATGTGGCTCAGAGACCTTATGGCTGATTTGGGTGTTGGTCGGTCTTCTACCACCACCATTTTCACCAACAGTCAGAGTGCATTGGTAGTTGCGAGGAACCCTGTGTTCCATGCTCGCACTAAGCACATTGAGGTGCACTATCAGTATCTCAGGGAGAGGTTCTCTGTTGGAGAGATAAGCTTGGCATATGTGCTCACGCAGGAGAACATTGAAGACCTTTTCACAAAGGCTCTGCCTAAGGAGAACTTTGAAGCTTTCTACAAAGCTTTGGCCTAAATTCCTTTTGTGGATTGATTCCACATAGCTTGGCACTTCCTTATACATGAGTTCCAGCTCCTTGTTCACCACATCACTCCTAGGGGGGATTTTTTGATATATTTAGGTAGTGATGTGTGTGAACACACTAGGACTACTTGGGCACTTTTTCCCTCTTTAGGAGGTTTTTTTCTTTTCTCCTCTTCAAATTCCACCAGAAAGTCGCGATTTCTTGAGAGCCCAAAGACACGCACATACATGCACACACACACACACAAGGCAAGATAACAAAGATAGGAACAATGGAAGCTTGATTCTCAATAACTCAAATACACTCTATAAGAAGCTCTCTATCTAACTTACTAACATCCAAATGCTCTTCTCCACTAAGTAACCTCAAAAATGAGGTCTCCAACTCTTTTTATAGTTTTTGACTAGTTTTGGCCCTGTCCATACCTAGTGTCCAACCTAGTTTAAAATTAGGTTTTTGGACTTATTTGAGGGCTCAAACAGAGTCTACAAATTATGAAAATTGGTACATAGGTACTTCTAATACTCCTCAAGCTAGAGGACTCCTCGGCTTGAACAAAACAGAGTTTCAAAAATGTGAAATGATATTAACAATGGTCTTTAGTGATCAAAATCATTGTTTTTTATAAGCAACACAAGCTTTGGAGCTTGGTCCCTCAATCGAGGTGGTGCTTCTAGCACATGGGGCAGCCATGGTGCTATTTTGGAGCATGTTGAGGAGTAGCTATGGAATTCTTCTTGGAGAAGAAGAGTGTGCTCACACTCTTGCTTATGGAGAGGATTTACCCCGTAGCAGCTTGGTGGTGTGGATTGGCCATTCACATGATGTATTTGAAGATTGTCTTCTACATGAAGATTTTGGGTTACTTCAAAGACAATCGATGGTGGTTAACATAAGATTTATATCTTATGTTAAGAATTCAGGTACATATTCTCTTTATGCATAGAGGTACTACTTGGAGTTTATGGAGGTAGTGGCATCCATATCAGGAGGAGTCCTATTCGGCATAGGTACAAGAGAATCAGTACATGTATGTTTTATGCATATTTGGATGAGGTGTTTGAGAAGGTATATTCATACGAGTTTTATGATTTCTGACAACAAACTTGTTAGCATTCTTTGCTACTTTTGTAAGTATGTGATCTTTCACACACGTATCTGATTTAGGGTGTTCCATAGCCTAAAATCAGATGATGGTTTGTTGATTATCAGTTTTATACTGATCCTTCCTCTTTCTATCACTCATATTCACTCTTCTACAACCTATTAGGTCACGCATCTCATATATATTCAGATTTCTATCCATACATCTGAATATGTTTGTTACATTTGTACATTCACTCATCCATCTATTTTTGTTCACATAGAGTAGTTGAGAGTTTTGCTCCCACATTCTAATTTGACATTTGTATATATGATAGTGTGAGTAAGCAGTGGCTTACATAACACTTTACACATGTTGTCTAATCTTTATCTATCTTTGTTTCATCATTTGTATGATTAAGTGTGGTGTGTTCATGTTTTTGTCAATATTGGAAGATTGCTAGATTCTATGTTGTAGATTCTGGACCTATGGAACTATGGACATGTGGTATTAGTTATGGGCCTACTAAATTTCCAACATTTAGTATGAGAGCATCCAGGCTCTTAGATATCTAGGTTCACAGGTTCCCAGACTTCTAGGTTTACAACATATGATTTAAGAGCATCTTCTAATATTTGACATTTGACATACACACTTAATCTAGATGAGTAGAGATTTGAAAATTATACAATTCAATCACATGTTTATTTACCAGTGTGAAGTATGAAGATTGATGATCTGTTAGCAGTCGAATACTTTTGGAAGAGTATGCAAATACTTTACAGAAGTATTATTTGAAGACCCAAACTTGATGAAGAGAAGGCTACTTCAAATTCAAGGAAAAACAATGGTTTGGAGAAGATGAAGGAATCATATCAACATCAAATCACATGTATCAGTTTCTACTATCAGGTTATCATTTGCAGGTCATATCTTAGAAGAGCAGTTATGAAGAGATTTGAAGGATTCAAGGAGTGCTTTTATACACTTTCATTATTTGAATGTTCAAGGCTATGTCAAAATAGGTATCTAGAGGTTTTTCTAGAGAGTTTTGATAGATCTCTTTCATGGCAAGAAAACTCATCTAAGAAGACATATGTGGAGAGCATCAGTTTTGTTTTCAACCAATCTTGTGTTGTAAGTTGATTGGAAGTTTGATACTTGGTCATGATTTAGTAGATTTGACAAAGAATTGCATTGAGAGAAAGAAAAGCAGCTTATTTGTTTTGACTCATATGTGTATGAGTTATATTGAAGATATTAAGCAGATAGCTACATATTCCCTCAAAGAATTCTTGGAGTGTCAATTGGAGTTAACCAAAAGAAAGTCAAGCAGATACTATCACATTTCACTTGGGTACAATATGAAGATATGAAGTATCAACTTGCAGCTTTTGGAGTTCTCAAGGTGAGAAGTTTGTCCACTTATGTTTCAAGTAGGAGTTACAGATTCTTGGGAAGGATTTGTTTGAAGAAAATTTTTACAACCTTGTGAGAAGCATGGACACTTGGAGACATTCAGGAGCGAATCAAACATTCAGTCATGAAGGTTTGATGAGAGCAGATTCTACACAGGTATTTTGTTGGAAAGATCATTGATCTTGGATGATCTTGTAAGATCTTGATAGATCTTGTATGATCTTGGATGATCTTGAATGATCATGAAGATCTTAAGCATATGAGTCAGATATCTATCCTTTGTTTGTGAAATTCTTAACATTGGAAGAAGTAAGTTAAAGATTCGCGTTCTATCATATTTGTGTTGCAAAAAGATAGAAGAAGATACTTGTTATGTTGCAGAAGGTTATGAATCCTAAGATGCTTTCAACAAGGTTTTTATGATAGATCAGCTAACCTTATTCTAGATTTGGGAAGTTGAGGAATGACAGGGAAAGCTATTGGCATGTGCACAATGCTAATAAAAAGGGTTCAAAAGTTTTGTTTCAGACACAAGTATTAATGTTATGAAAAAACAAATTTATGAAGGAAGACGTTCCAGATTTCATAAAGTCTGATATATTTGAAGAATTCTTGATGCTAGTGTTAAGTCATCCAGGGGGTGATGAAACATGAAGACTTATTTTTAGCCATATGTGAAAGAATGCAGATTCATACCTATAATTATTCCAGGTATTCCTATATCAGGTATTCTTATATTTCCTTTGTCAGTTTCTCTTTATGTTCCAGCTTTAAAAGAAGAAGGAGGAAGGAGAATGTCTGGAGAAAGTTCCTGTTAGGTGTTCCTCTTCAGGAGAAGGTTCCAGAGTTCTATTGAAGAGAAATTTGATATTTCAAAAAGGTATGTTTTCAGAAGTGCACACATTTATGTTTATACCAGACTCTGAAGGAAAGAGGTATGAAGGACTTACAGTTAGAAAAAGGATGATAAGAAGTTGACATCATAGATATGAAATTTTGGTCAAACTCATGAGTTGAGTTGAGTTGAGTACAGTCAAAGATGAACCAGCTAGTGTTCATAATACACTAAGTTGTGAGTTGTCAGTCACAAGTCCTAAGATTCAGTTCCTGATTTTGTTTAGTGTATTTACATGACACAGCAAAAGTACGTTGAGAAACCTTTCATAAGGTAAATGCAAGTATATGGATCCTAGTGTATGCTTTCAGGTTTGAGAAGACAGGAGATAGCAGGTTCAGAGTCAGTACACTATTGGATATCTAGTTTGCATATTTTCTCAAGTTTGAAGTTTGAAGGAAAGTTAAATTCAGTTTTGAAGAAGACTTTTGAAGAAAAGGATTGAAGGTGAATTTGGGAAGTACAATTTTGAAGCTTATGAAGTTTGCAGATGAATGAAGTTCATATCCAGTTCAGTTTGTACCAATATGACATTGTAGGGGGGATTGTTGGAAACAATGTCATATAAGTACATTGTCTATTGGTCCATTTTGCTCAGGTATCATAACATTAGTAGCTACTAATCTACTACTTTCTTTAGTGAAAGCATAGCAGCATCGTTGGTCCGGGTTCAATACTCGTGAGCGGCAGACGGCAATGCGAAACACAAAATATTTCTTTAGCTTTTCTCATAAGACGAATTGCAATAGCGACGGACAGTAATGTATTTTTTGTAGCGATTGCGTGTGCTTTATGCTTTTAGAAGTGCTTTTCAAAAGTAGCACAATACTATATAAGAACAAGCTTGGGTCACTTTGTTAATTCATCCTACACCTTTTGCAACACAAGCTTTGGAGCTTGGTCCCCCAATAGAGGTGGTGCTTCTAGTACATCGGGCAGCCATGGTGCTATTTTGGAGCATGTTGAGGAGCAGCTATGGAGTTCTTCTTGGAGAAGAAGAGTGTGCTCACACTCTTGCTTATGGAGAGGATTTACCCCGCAGCAGCTTGGTGGTGTGGATCGGCCATTCACATGATGTATTTGAAGATTGTCTTCTACATGAAGATTTCGGGTTACTTCAAAGACATTGGATGGTGGTTAACATAAGATTTACATCTTATGTTAAGAATTCAGGTACATATTCTCTTTATGCACACAGGTACTACTTGGAGTTTATGGAGGCAGTGGCATCCATATCAGCAGGAGTCCTATTCGGGATAGGTACAAGAGAATCATTACATGTATGCTTTATGCATATTTGGGTGATGTGTTCGATGTTGGAACATCAAGCTTACGCTATGCTTGAGGTGGATTTGATCTACATCAAAGGCTATCGTGTTGAAAGAATATTCGTTGGAGAGTTCTTTTTCTTATGCTCATTTATTGTTTTTTTTTTTAGAGATTTTTGATGGTTCATTTACTGATGTAAAAGCCTTGAGCTTTACACATGTAAAGGTAGAAAGATAGAGCCCAAATCCCACGAATTTGTGGTGGTTGAAGTTGCATTCAATCAAGCAATCAATCACCTAAAAGTAGATCAAACTAGATCTTCACTTTTCCTAGATTGTTGGAAAGTGAATTGATTCCCTCCAACAACCATTCCCACCATCATTTGAATTCAAACTTCACTTGTAGAAGTCGTGGAACACTCCTAGAGCCTATATAAAGACTTGAAATCACTTTTACAATACATGGAAGCAATATACATACACTTGTGACCATCATTGTCTTGCTCCTTCAATTTTCTGCATCATCTTCTTTGCCAACAGTAATCTTGCAGAGGCTGTTGTTCCAAAAGATATCAAGGAATACAAAAGGAACTTCATTCGAAGCAAAGGTAACCTTATTCCTCATAAAGCTTGAAGGATTTAATAGACAGGTGAAGAAAGGATGCGAGATTCTCTTCAGATAGAGAAATTAGATAGAGAGAACTATCCAGCATGGTCAATGAGGATGGAAGCTCATCTTATGAGCAAAGATTTGATAGGTTATATTACAGGTGAAGAATAAAAGCCTTAGTTCATAGATCCTAGTGTTCCAACTAGGGATGAATTGTCAGATTTGAAGACTTGGATGAAAAGAGATGCTCAACCTAGGAGCATTATCTATATGGGAGTTAATCACTACTTGCTACCTCACATTAGAGGTCTTGAAAGTGCAAGTGATATATGGAATGCTTTGGAGGAGCATTTCCAAAACACCACAGAGTCAAGGAAGGCATCCTTGTGGGCAGAGTTTACCACATTCAAGAAGAAGGCCTCTCAATCCATCTCAGATTATGTAACAAGGATGAAGGACATTGCAGATGCATTAGGAGCAGTTGATGAAGATATTGAGGAGGATAAATTGGTAAGGCAAATCCTCATAGGTTTGAGAGGTGATGACAAATGGAAGCCATTCATTTTTTCTACTGAATTATCACTAAATCATTTTACTCCTGACTTAAATCAGTTGCTAGGACACATGCTAACCTTTGAGCAGGATGTCAAAGGTGAAAGTGATAAAAGTGTAGGTCAAGCAATGTATTCAAAGGATAAGAAGAAGAATAGCAAAGGGAAGCAACAAGAAAATGAAGATGAAGGTACAACTAGCCAAGCTAACTTCCTAAGAGGAAGAGGAGTTGGCAAAGGTAGCGGAAGAGGCAGAAGTAATAAAGATGGAGTCAAAGCTTGCTAGATTTGTGGTAAGACAAATCACTTAGCTCATGATTGTTGGAATAATACTCAGAATAATAGTAGATATAATCAGAACTTTAATTCAAGAGGAAGAGGTGGCAGAGATCAAAGAGGTAATTTCAGAGGTAGAGGTAGTAGAGGCTATTTTGGAAGAAATGGAGGTAGAGGATTTCAAAGCCAACAATACAACAATACCTACTACAATTATGCTTCAGCAACATAGATTATGAATGCAACTTGTGAAAGGCAAAGTGAAGACCAAAGAGTCTTCTACATTGACTCATGGTGTAGCAATCACCTGAGTGGCAACATAGCTTTGATGACTGATTTGGAGAATAAGGTAACTAATCATGTAGTTCAAACAGGTGACAATACAAAGCACAATGTGAAGTCAATTGGATCAATGAAGGCCAAGGATGGAAGTACTCTCTTGAGTAAGGTTTTGTATGTTCCTACAATTCCAAAGAATCTGATAAGTGTAGGACAAATTGTTGAAAGGTTATGAAGTTAGGTTCACTAATGAAGGAGTTTTTGTGGAAGACCCTAGCAATGGGTATAAACAAATTTTTCAGGGAAGAAAGAAGGAAGATTGTTCACATTGAAGATTCAAGGTAACATTGGTGATGCCTTGTTCACCTATGGAGGACATAAGATCTCTGAGTTAGATCTTTGGCACAAAAGGCTTGGACATTTCAATGAAAGAGGTATTAACGATATAGTTAACAATGGTTCAGTGCTTGGATTGCCTAATGTTGTAGGTCAACATATGACATATAGATGTGAGGCATGTCAATTAGGTAAGGCTCATAAGAAATCTTATTCCAAGCATGGTTTTATGTTTTCAGAGAAGCTTGAATTGGTACACACAGATGTGTGGGGACCATCAAAGGATTTCAGCATCAATGGTTCAAGGTATTATTCGATTTATGTTGATGATGCTACCAGATGGATCACTATCTATGTGATCAAAGATAAGTCAGAGGTATTCAATACATTCCAACATTATCATGTGTATGCAGAGAGAATTACAAGTCAAAAATTGAAGAGACTAAGGTCAGATGGAGGGGGAGAGTATTGTCTAATGAGTTCAGTGATTACTTGTGGAATGCAGGTATAAAAAGGGAAATTACTTGCAGGTACTCTCCTCAACAAAATGGTGTAGCAGAAAGGAGGAATAGAACTCTTGTTGAGTTCGCAAGATCCATGATGAAGGAGAAAAATTGGCCAAATTATTTGTGGGCTGAAGCTGTAAATACTGCCACATATTTGGTCAATACATTACCATGTAAAGCTTTGCAGGGTATGACACCATATGAGGCATGGTGGGGTAAGAGACCTACTCTAGATCATTGCAAAGTATTTGGATGTTTGGCATATGCATATGTGCCATCTCAATTAAGGCACAAATTGGAACCTAAAGCTGAAAAGTATGTGTTCATTGGATATCATGATAAGCAGATGGGATATAGGTTGTGGAGTCCATCCACAAAACAATTCCTTGTATCAAAGGATGTTACATTTGATGAGCAAGGTACTTGGTATGCAGGTACAATCAATATTTATGCAGGTGATGAAGAAGTTGTGAATCAAAAGAAAGGAAAATCAAAGGTTCGGATATTTGATGAAGAGGAGAACAATGAAGTACAGGTTGAAGTTGAAGAAGTGCCAAGGTTTGATCCAGAATGTGATGAACCAGAAACCTCAACAAGTGGAGAACTCAGAAGGTCATCAAGACACAAATGGCAACCTACAAGGTATAGCTATGGCACTTCTTTTTTGGCTACCAAAGATTATGCTTATATGATAAAGGAGATGAAGATCCTTCAACATATGAAGAGGCAAAAGGTAAGGAAAATTGGGAGAAAGCTATGCAGGAAGAGTATGATGCATTGATGGAGAATCAGACATGGGATTTGGTTCCTAAACCAAATAGTCAGAAGATCATTGGATGCAAATGGGTCTACAAGACAAAGAGGTTTGCAGATGGAAGTGTGTCTAGATATAAAGCTAGACTTGTTGTGAAAGGTTTTGCTCAGACATATGGTATAGATTATGATGAGACCTATAGTCCTATGGCAAAGATGACAACCATCAGGACACTCATAGCTATTGCTACATGTAAAGGTTGGAAATTATGTCAATTAGATGTGAAGAATGCTTTTCTAAATGGTTACATTTTGAGATGATGTTTTCATGGAGCAACCACAAGGATTCAGAAATGAAAGGTATCCAGAACATGTATGTAAGCTCAAGAGATCTTTGTATAGTTTGAAGCAGCCCCCAAGGGCATGGAAATATAGACTTGTGAAGTTCTTGAAAGAACTTGGTTTCCAAGTATCTAAAGCAGATAGTAGCTTGCTTATTAAAGCAAGTGATGATGGGTTCATTTACATGTGCATATATGTTGATGATATAATTCTTACAGGTACAGATGAGAAAGGCATTCAAAGCCTAAAGAAGCAAATGGAGAAAGAGTTCAAGATAAGTGACTTGGGAGACTTGTCATATTTCTTGGGCATGGAGATCTTATACACTCAACATGGAGTGTATGTAACTCAAGAAAGGTATTTGAAAAACTTGTTGATCAAGTTTAAAATGGAAGATTGCAGAGTAGCACCTACTCCAATGGAGGTGAATCACAAATTGAGCAGATATGGAGGAGAAGAGTTCAAGGACATGAAGCTATATCAAAGTTTGGTTGGTAGTCTGTGTTGGAGCAAGTCTATGACAAGCCTAAGTATTGGCTTGAGTCCCACAAAGTCTTAGAAGAAGCTTTAAAAAGAAGACTATGTAAAGTTCACTTGTGAACTACCTCTTGTAATTTTTTGAAGAGTTTACTTAATGTAAAAGTAAGAGAATCTTAAGTGGTTGAGTCCACATGATCAAAAAGGGAAAGAGGAGCCACGAATTCGTGATTTGTGGTAGGTAGAGAATCAAATCAATCATTGATTGATTGGAGAGTGATTGAGGGAAGTTAGCCTCCCAAACTCAACTATAAATAGATGGTAGTTTTAGTCATGGTTAGAGAGACCTATGTGAAGACCTCCAAGAGCTGAGCTTTATGCCATATCAAGGTGTGATTACAAGGCACACATATGTATTAGTAAGTCATTGTATTGTACAAGCAATATACTTTCATTTTCATGATTATTTGAGTTCATCTTTCCATGTTCTTGTGAAGTGTACTACTCACTGCCATTACTCTCAGTTTTCTTAGTCAGCTTGCAGAGATGTTTTCTCTGAGCTTGGTGCATCATTTTCAGTGATTTAACTTGGTAAAGTTAGCTCTATAAGTCTACTATATGCTCACAAATTTTCATGTCATTTGGATGTTCAATCTTTAGTTATGTTCAGTTGAAGTCAACAGTGTCTGTGCATTTTCACTTCTCTGTCAGGTACCCGACTTTTTCACTCATCTTGTCAGAGGTGTTTCTCAGTGGTTACGTATTCCAATTCAGTGATTTAAAGCTTGTTGGATTCAGCATACTGTCTAGTATAACCATACAAATTTTTATAATCGTTGGATTCCTACATTTTGAGTTATGTTGATTTTTCTGCTCACTGGTCTCAAACTGTAGCAGCCCGTGAAAATCGGGATGATGTCATGAGTTGTTAAAACTCATTCTCAGTGTGTGGTTCATTATTTTTTATGAGATTACTCTTGAAAGTTAGCTCTTTAAGTTACCTATACTTCCCCAAGAGGAATTAAGCTAATTGCTGTTGTGATCAGAGAATTATGTAAAACACTGGACAGGTGTATGAACCAAGAATAGCAAGTTTTCACCTCTGAGCTAACTCCAACTTATTTGTTTTGATCTATCTTTTTGAGAGTGATCTTCCAAGGTACATAGGGTGTCTAATACATCCATTGGCAAGCTAAAAGGGCCCATCATATAATTCTAGAGTTCATTTGGCTGGTGTAGATCAAGGATTTTGCAACACCTCTTCATCTTCAAGCACATCCATCTCTTCACAGTGGTATCAGAGCAAGGTTGGACAACATGGTAGATGGATTTCCTTCGTCAATTGACAAATTGGACAGAGGTAACTACTCAGCTTGGTCATTCAGAATGGAAGCCTATCTCCAAGGTAGAAGTTTATATGGTTATGTGGCTGGAGATGAAGTTATGCCAAGTTTCAAGAACAAAAGTCAACCAACACAAGAAGAGCAAGAAAGATTGAGCACATGGTGCTCCAAGGATGCACTTGCAAGGTCTTATCTCCTCAACTCTATCTCAGATTTTTTGTTGCCTCACATTAGGAGTTATAAGACATCTCAGGAGGTGTGGGATGCACTTGAAGCCTTCTTTTCTTCAAGTACCAAAGCTAGGAAGCATCAACTATGGCTGGATTTCACAACTCTCAAGAAGGCTCCCAAACAAAATGTGACTGATTTTGTCACAAAGCTCAAGGACATAGCGGATCAGTTGGGAAGCATTGAAGAGGTAATAGATGAAGAGCAAATTGTAAGGCAGGTCATCAATGGCTTGAAGGCAGATGACAAGTGGGAAGCATTCACCACAGCTATGGATTTGTACATGGACATGCATGTACCTGATTTCAACACACTCATTGGACAACTACTTACTCAAGAGGCAAAGCTTATCCAAAATGGAGAAAGCTCTAAAGGTAATCAATCTTCAGCTTTATACACGGATAAAAGCAAGTCTAAAGATAACAAAGGAAAGGCAAAGAAAGTGGATGATGAAGCAGGTACATATCAAGCTAACTATGCAGGTGGAGGAAGACATGGCAGAGGTAGAGGAAGAGGAGGTAGATAAGGCAAGGGGAGATCCCAAGTCTCCAACTCATGTTCTATTTGTGGATTAACTAATCATACAACTGAAAATTGCTTTAGGAATTCCAAGAATCAAAGAGGCAGAGGATACAATAGAGGAAGTTATGGCTACTCAAGAGGAAGGTTCAACAACTACCATGGCAACTACAACAACTACAATCATTCAAACTATCAAGGAGGCTACAAAGGAAGGAGAGACTACAATAACTACACAGAAGACTCAAACAAAGAGGATGCCACAAGGTAAATCTGATGAGCATGTTTTCTACATAGATTCAGGTGGTTCAAATCATGTGGCAGGAAATGTGGCACTCCTATCAGATTTAGAAGATCCAAGGAATAAGCATGAGGTACAAACAGGAGATGATACAAAACATCCTGTGGAGAAAATAGGAAATGTCAAAGCACCTGATGGAAACATCAACCTACTCAGTAAGCTACTCTATGTCCCTACCATTACAAAGAATTTGATAAGTGTTGGGCAGATAGTAGAGAAAGGGTTGCAAGTCAGGTTCACAAAAGCAGGAGCATTTGTTGAAGATCCAAGTCAAGGATTCAAAAGAATTGCAAAAGGTGAAAAGATAGGTAGATTGTTCACATTTGAATTACAGGACACTAGAAAAATTGCTCTCTTTAATTATGGTAGTCAGACACTCACAGAATTGGAAGTATGGCACAAAAGGTTAGCACATATTGGTGAAAGGTCATTAAAGCAAATCTGCAGGGACCAAAGTGTACTTGGACTTCCTAATGTGTCAAAACAACATATGATTTATAAGTGTAGTGCATGTCAATTTGGAAAGTCTCACAGGTTACCATTCATGAAGAAAGGTTATATGCATGGAGATCTCTTGGAGTTGGTTCATACAGATGTATGGGGACCTAGCAAGGAAGCTTCAATATCTGGATCAAGGTATTATGTCTCCTTTATTGATGATTGCAGCAGATGGACTATCCTATTCTTTATGAAACACAAAGATGAAGTTTTTTCATGTTTCAAAAGATATTTGGCTCTTGTGGAGAATCAAACAGGTAAATCACTAAAAAGGTTAAGGTCAGATGGAGGGGGAGAATACTTCTCCCATGAGTTTGATTCTTTTCTTCAAGAAAGAGGAATCAAAAGAGAGGTAACTACAAGGTACACTCCTGAGCAAAATGGAGTGGCAAAAAGGAGGAATAGGACAATTGTTGAAGTTGCAAGGTCTATGTTAAATGAAAAGCATTTACCTAATTACTTATGGGTTGAGGGTGTATCTACAGCCACTTACTTGATTAACAGGTTGCCTTCAAAATCCCTTGATGGGATGACTCCATATGAGGCTTGGAATGGAAGAAGACCAAGCTTAGATCATTGTAAAATTTTTGGATGTATTGCTTTTGCTCATGTTCCTTCACAGGTTAGAGGCAAGATGGATCCAAAAGCAGAAAGGTGTGTATTTATTGGATATGAAAACAATCAAAAGGGCTACAGGTTATACAACCCTACCAACAAAGGATTCTTGGTAAGCAGAGATGTAGTTTTTGATGAGAACAATTCATGGTATGAAGATTCATGCAGGAAGGTCAATTTACCATATAATCTTGAAGAAGATTTTCCAAAGCTTGGTAGAGAACAACCGAAGATTGAAGAACAAGACACCTCAGAGGATGATGAAGAATCTCAGATGGAAAAGATCAAAGCATGGAAGTCTAAAGGTAAAGCAAAATTGCAGGAACTTGGACATGAGGCAGAATCATCACATCATGGCCTAAGAAGATCTATGAGGGAAAAGAAAAAACCAGAAAGGTATGGGTTTGACACCTCATTAGTAACTAAACATTCTATCTACATAGCACAGGACATAAACCAAGAGGAGCCATCATCCTTTGAAGAGGCCAAAGCAAAATCAGAATGGAAGCATGCAATGAAGGAAGAGATTGAAGCACTTGAGGAAAACAACACTTGGGATTTGGTGCCCAAGACTTCATCCATGAAGGTAATAGGCTCAAGATGGGTCTATAAACTCAAGAAGAATTCTGATGGTTCAATTAACAGGTATAAGGCAAGGCTTGTAGCAAAAGGCTTTGCACAAACTCAGGGAATTGATTATGAGGAGACCTTCTCTGTTTTTGAATGGTTGGATAACAAAAGAGGTATATATGGCATAACCACCTGGTTTTGAGAATCAAGTTTATCCTGATTATGTGTGTAAACTT
The DNA here is from genome assembly GCA_020310875.1 of Ceratopteris richardii. NCBI lineage: Eukaryota > Viridiplantae > Streptophyta > Polypodiopsida > Polypodiales > Pteridaceae > Ceratopteris > Ceratopteris richardii. The sequence goes on from CM035421.1 coordinate 120,456,328, forward strand.
AACAAAGCATTGTATGGTCTCAAGCAAGCTCCAAGAGCTTGGAATTTCAGGCTTGTTTCATTCTTGCAGGACAAAGGCTTTCAATCAAGCAAGGCAGATCCTTCACTCTTTATTAAAAAGAGTAACTCTGAGGTCATCTACTTATGTGTATATGTAGATGATATTATATTGACAGGAAATGATGCAGATGGTATGAAGAAGATCAAAGATCAGATGAGAGAAGAGTTCAAGATAAGTGATTTGGGTTCACTTACCTACTTCCTAGGTTTGGAAGTTGTCTACAAAGATCATGGTTTGTTTCTCACTCAAAGGAAGTACATTAAGGACATGTTGGCAAAATTCAAGATGCAAGATTGTAAGATTGCAGGTACTCCAATGGAAGTCAATCACAAATTGAGCTCACATGAAGGTGAACTCATAGAGGACATCACATCATATCAAAGTCTAGTGGGTAGTCTCAACTATGCCACATTGACAAGAGTAGATATATGTTACAGTGTGAGTGTGCTAAGTCAATTTATGCATACACCAAGGAAACCACATGTGGATGCTGCCAAAAGGATTCTCAAATATCTCAAAGGAACCATAAATGAAGGACTTTACTATCCTTATGTATCTGATTTAGGTTTGAAGCTATTTTCTGATGCAGATTGGGCTGGCTCCAAGGAAGATAGAAGGAGCACTTCAGGTTATCTTACCTTTGCAGGTTCAAAGCTTATTTCATGGTCATCCAAGAAGCAACCCACAGTTGCTCTCTCTTCTACTGAAGCTGAATATAGAGGTCTTGCCATAGCTACTCAGGAAGCTATGTGGATGAAGACATTATTCAAAGATCTTGGATTGGAGTTTGGAACTCCAACTATTTTTTGTGACAATATGAGTTCTATTCATTTGGCTGCTAATCCTATTTTTCATGCAAGGACTAAACATATTGAAGTTCATTATCACTATGTACGAGAAAAGGTTCTAAGCAAAGAGATTCAAATATCATATGTGTCCACTCATCAACAATGTGTAGATATTCTAACCAAAGCATTGGATGGTACAAAGCTTTGCAAATTCAAGGCTATGATAGGTTTGCAGGTAATCTTGGAAGATTGAAGACCTCAAGCATACTTGTCTTGATGGGGAGCTGTTGGAGCAAGTCTATGACAAGCCTAAGTATTGCCTTGAGTCCCACAAAGTCTTAGAAGAAGCGTTAAAAGGAAGACTATGTAAAGTTCACTTGTGAACTACCTCTTGTAATTTTTTGAAGAGTTTACTTAATGTAAAAGTAAGAGAATCTTAAGTGGTTGAGTCTACATGATCAAAAAGGGAAAGAGGAGCCACGAATTCTTGATTTGTGGTAGGTAGAGAATCAAATCAATCATTGATTGATTGGAGAGTGATTGAGGGAAGTTAGCCTCCCAAACTCAACTATAAATAGATGGCAGTTTTTGTCATGGTTAGAGAGACCTATGTGAAGACCTCCAAGAGCTGAGCTTTATGCCATATCAAGGTGTGATTACAAGGCACACATATGTATTAGTAATTCATTGTATTGTACAAGCAATATACTTTCATTTTCATGATTATTTGAGTTCATCTTTCCATGTTCTTGTGAAGTGTACTACTCACTGCCATTACTCTCAGTTTTCTCAGTCAGCTTGCAGAGATGTTTTCTCTGAGCTTGGTGCATCATTTTCAGTGATTTAACTTGGTAAAGTTAGCTCTATAAGTCTACTATATGCTCACAAATTTTCATGTCATTTGGATGTTGCAATCTTCAGTTATGTTTAGTTGAAGTCAACAGTGTCTGTGCATTTTCACTTCTCTGTCAGGTACCGGACTTTTTCACTCATCTTGTCAGAGGTGTTTCTCACTGGTTACGTATTCCAATTCAGTGCTTTAAAGCTTGTTGGATTCAGCTTACTGTCTAGTATAACCATACAAATTCTCATAATCATTGGATTCCTATTTTTTGAGTTATGTTGATTTTTCTGCTCACTGGTCTCAAACTGTAGCAGCCCGTGAAAATCGGGATGATGTCATCAGTTGTTAAAACTCATTCTCAGTGTGTGGTTCATTATTTTTTATGAGATTACTCTTGAAAGTTAGCTCTTTAAGTTACCTAGACTTCCCCAAGAGGATTTAAGCTAATTGTTGCTGTTCTCAGAGAATTATGTAAAACACTGGACAGGTGTATGAACCAAGAATAGCAAGTTTTCACCTCTGAGCTAACTCCAACTTATTTGTTTTGATCTATCTTTTTGAGAGTGCTCTTCCAAGGTACATAGGGTGTCTAATACATCCATTGGCAAGCTAAAAGGGCCCATCATATACTTCTGGAGTTCATTTGGCTGGTGTAGATCAAGGATTTTGCAACACCTCTTCATCTTCAAGCACATCCATCTCTTCACAGTCTGATCTATGCTACATTAACTAGGCCTGATTTGTCATATGCAGTTGGAGTATTATCTCAATTCATGCATTGTCCTAGGAAAGAACATTGGGTTGCAGGACAAAAAGTATTGAGGTACATTAAGGGTACACTCAAAGAAGGTTTGTATTATGGTTTTACATCGGATACAAACATCAAGATTTATAGTGATACAGATTTGGCAGGTAATCCTGATGATAGGAGATCAACTTATGGATACTTGTGTTATGTGGGAGATAAGGTAATTTCATGGTGTTCAAAGAAGCAACACATAGTTGCTTTATCATCCACAGAGGCTGAGTACAAGGGTATGGTTGAAGCTGCAAAGGAAGTGATATGGCTTAAGACTCTTATGAACAGTTTTGACATCATCCAGAGTACACCCATTATTCATGGAGATAACATGAGTTCATTGTATTTAGCTGCTAATCCTGTTTTTCATGCCAGGACTAAACACATTGAGATTCAGTATCATTTTCTAAGAGAGAAGGTGATGGATAAAGAGATTGAAGTTGTACATACTTCAACAAAAGATCAGATAGTTGATATGCTAACCAAAAGCTTGGATGGATCAAAGCTACAAAGATTCAAAGACATGGCATGCATAAAGAACATAGAGAAAACCTCAATTGATGATTGAGGGGGAGTTGTTGGTGCAAGGCAATCAACAATTGATGTTTTAATGAAGTTTTGAAGTCAAGGATTGAAGAAAAGATCAAGTCATGAAGCATGAAGAAAGTATATGTTGAGAGAATGAAGATATGTATACATATGTACATTAACTTAGAGTTAGCTCACTTATACTTTTGTATATTTATGAGCTTGTACATATTTGCCTATATATACAAGGAAAAATGTTGGGACAAATATGAGAGAGCATGTGAATAGACAAATTAGAAGTTGTATGAGTCATTAGACACTTTAGAAGTGAGTAAGATTTCTCTCATCACTCAAATGTAAAGTTTTCCAGAAATGAAGAAAAGTTGCGCCCGATATTTCTGAGAGTTCTCCTTCTGTGTTGAATCTTTTGTGAAATGCTTTTGTACAAGTCTAAGTCTATAGTTGATTGACCTCTATACAAATTTTCAGCGTCTAATTGTGATCGGGCTGAGAGAATTGAGTGTAGGAACATTTACATGTGTAAATGTAAAAAAGAGAAGTTGTAGGAGGTGCAACATTCGATGCTAATGTTTTGGTCAGTTCTCCTTCCACAGTGTAAATTTTTGAGCAAGCAAGCACTCATTCTTTAAGTTGGAAGGTAAGCTACCTATGGCTAAAAGCATTTGATTAAACGGTTCTAGTTTGGGAGAACCAAGCTTTGGAAGTTGCAGGTGTCAAAGTCGACTGTAAATAACTACAGTTTTAGAAATAGGTGACTTGTTAAGATCATTTCTCAAGATCTACTGAGTCTTTTGAAATGATTTGATTTGGAGGAGGTGTGCAAACTATAGACAATACCTTGTGCAAAGGTTTATCAAAAAATTTACACATTTGAGAAGTCAATGAGTGAGTTATGTGCAGCAGACTCTGTGTAGTCACCTTCTTCACAGTTTGTTCAAGATTTTGGAAATTGAGTATTGATCCTCCAAATTGGTGAAGGTTTTAAGTTATTCTTGATATAGAGGTGCTCTAACTTCAAGGATAACTTGTTCTTTTGGAGATTAACACTCTCCATCAACAACATTCAAAAAACACACAAAACCAAAAACCTGAAAAAAACTTCAAAAATACCAAAACAATATTAAAAAACACTAAAAAACTAAAAATTGTTTTAACAAAGACATGGGAAAGAAAAAAGCAAAAGAGAGAAGGAAGGGGAAGAAGGTTGAAAAAGAGAAAGAAGAAAAAAATGAGAAAAATATGAAATAATAACATATGAAAAAATAGAGAAAATTGCAAGGAGTAGAGAAAATTGGTGAAATATCAGGGGGGTAGGTTCCATAGTTGCAACAAGAGAATATAACAATACTTTTGTGGATATAAGAATAGGATATGACCATAGAAGAATGAGTGTTTATAGCAATCCTAATTTTGAGTGGAATTTAATTCATATTGAATTAGTGGCTATTATTTTGGAGAACATTCAATCAACTACTCATTTCCTTTATCCTCATGAATGGTGAAAACTATGATTTCATGGGTCAAGTTGTGTTGCCTATTGTGGTGGATGATATGAAATTTTTGGAAACATTTTTTTTCATGGAAGGTATAGATGAAGAATTGATCATAGGCACTCAAAGGTTTGTTAAACAAAATCATCAAGATTTTGAAGTATCTTGTTCATCTACTATGTCCACCCCTACATGTGTGTCTATTGAAAACCGATCTTTTTTATCTAATCCTTCTTTGAGTAAGTCACATGAAACTTTGAAGATTGGAGAAATGGAGGACTTCAAGTGCATGGAGGATGTGGAAGGGCCCTCTCTTCCTCTAAACTTGGATTCCCATCATGAATCCATGAACAAGGATGGTCTACACTTGGATCATAAAAAAAAAGGGATAAGCAAATACTTTGTATCAATGTTGTGGAAGATAATGTAGTATCTATGGTCAAACATGAAGATCCATCACCCATTTGTATATCTAGAGATTCTACATGTAATAAGGATAAACGTGTCACTAAATCCACACAACCTAGTGATCTATTAAATGAACATGTTGTATGTATAGAAGATCAAAGTTTGTTGAATTCCCCATGTAAAGAAGATTTTTCCGTAAAGACTCACATAGAAGGACCAAAATACCCTTACATCAAGAAGAAGAAATCATGTACCCCTTGTAATGTCAAGCAAATTTGGGTGGCCAAGCAATTACTTAGAGCCCAACCAAATTGCACCATGATATGAGTACCAAAGAAACCCCTTGTACAAAATGAACCCTTTTGCACTAAAAATAATAATCTATGGTTGAGACTTGTCACGCCTTATCTTCAAGAAAAACCACTTAGAACCAAAGGATCCAAAGCAATCAAGCCAAAAATCAAGCAAATCAAAGACATATTGGAGACCTAAAACCTCTTTTTGTGGCATCCATGGGTATCAAACCCAACTTTGCCCAATGCAAAACATATGTTCAAGATGCACACCAAGTATGCATGCTAAAAGGGCCTCATCCGAAGGCCAAGCATTAGCACCTTCAGTTTAACTTACACACAAAGAGGGCACATGTACATACATTGCAAAAATTTTCTTTTTATTTTTTTTTCAGGTTGGTGGACAAAGGTATCACCCATTGCAATGGTTGATGGACAAGAGAAGGTTCTCGGAGTTGGACAACTAGAGAAAGCCTCATCATTGCCTAACCATTGAGCACTTTTGCTCAAGATCCATTCCATTTTTGCACCATTGTTTTTTGTATGCATTTTTTAGAGTATGCATAAGATAGGGTCTCATTACAAGACCATGCATAGGCACTTCTTTATTTTTCACCCATGCACCCTTAGTCCCCACTCATGCACATGGACTAAGAAGAGACGAATTCATTCATCTATTGTATATGTCATCACATTCCATCATTACATCTTCATTATGTACCTGCATTTACACATCTTCATAAAAGAGGCAAAAGGAGCGAAGGAATGATGGTCAAGTCTGACATAAGGACAAAAGCAAATTTGAAGTAAAGAGCAAGAAGGAAGAACTTCAAACAAAGAACCAAGGACTCAACGGGACTTCAAAGCACCCTTCTCAAAGAAGCTCCACCATTAGCAAAAGCTTTATTGAGGATGAAAAATTCAAGGAGGGAGGATTGTTGATGACGCAACATATATTTCTCGGATCCACTCTCATTCACCACCATTTGTACCTTTTTCTACTTTTCATTTAGTTAAATAAGCACTCTTGTATAGGTGTGTGTGAGTGCCACACTAGTGAATAAGTGAGATTCATTCTCCTTTTAGTTGAGAAATCCCACATAGCATGGATTCTACCCATTTTGTATATAAAGAGGTCACTACATCTCATTTGTAGGAGTATTCTTGGAGATAATGAGATCATGCTAGTTTGTGGAATGCTTGGAGAGCTCTTGTTATCATCATGATGTGCTTGTGTGCTTGTGTGCTTGTTTCTTTCTTGCCTCATGCTTGTGATCAAGCTTGTGTGTGTTGTTAAGGATGCTTTCTTCTTATTTCACCTGTAGTTTTGTTTTTAAACTCGTGCCAATGAAGCACCATTGCATCTGCTAAATGCTTCTATGTGACATTTGGGTCTTGTGAGATGCTCCTTGGTTTGACAAATATGAGTTGTGATGCTACAATGTCAACAAACTTTTGGCATCATTACTGGGGATCAAGATTTGAGGACGAGCGTGTGATGGTAAGACATACAGACGTGACATTAGAATCATACGTAATCTCTTAATTTTTACTCTTCTACCTATTTCATCATCATCATGACCGTCTCTACTCTCCATCTCCTTCCATCATCATCTTCACCATTTTGGTCATATCCCCACATTCCATCTCCATTTCCTCATTTCACTAGTGTGTGTGTGTGTGAGAGAGAGAGAGAGCAATTTTGTGTGCATTTTTTTTGCATGTTTCGTGAGCGTTTGTTGCAGCTCAAGATCAAGGACAAAGCATGGAAGCGCATCAAGGAAGTGAACACACGAGAAGAAGGAGCAAGTAGGGAGCTCCAAGATTCACATGTCAAATTTTCAGAAGAAATCCCTATAAAAATAGTGATTTTTATCACTAAATATCATTGTAAATACCATTTTCTATTTTTACAGCTCCATTTTGTTCAAGCCAAGGAGTCCTGGAGCTTGAGGAGTATTAGATGTATCATACTACCAATTTTCATAATTTTTAGATTTCGTTTGAGCCCCCAAATAAGCCCTAGAACCTAATTTTTAACTAGGCCGGACACTAGCTCTAGACAGGGCCAAAACCACTCAAAAACTATAAAAAGGGCTGGAGAGCTCATTTTTGAGGTTGGCTTGTTGTAGATTTCAGCTTTGTAAGAGAGCTCTTTGGTAATTGAAGCTTTCCATTGTTCCACTCTTTGCTCTTACCTTGTGCGCGTGTGTGTATATGTGTGTGCATGCTTGTGTGCTTTCACTCACGCACTTGTGCACTTCACTTGCTCTTGGTCTTCATACCGGTCCTCACGTCTCCACGGATTGACATTTATGAGGTGTATCTCCTCACGTTGGTACTCACCATTGTGCTAGAGTGACACCAAATTTGGTGTCGTTGCCGGGGAGAGAGCTTGGAGGACGAGCGTGTGACGGTAAGACGTAGAGTAGCGACGTTGGAAGGTTAAAAAAAAAAAAAAAAAAAATCATAATTTTCAGTTCAGTTTTTGAATTTTCCTTCTTCTTCATCTTCATCATCATCACCATCTCCACCCGCCTTCATCTTCTCAGTTTTTTCCATTTTTTAGAGTACATTCACCTTGTTTTTACTTGTGGTTGTGAGCAAGAAGCTTAGAGAGGGTGCAGAATAGGGGCATTGAAGAAGTAGCACCAAAATAGCTGAAATCTGAGTGAACAGCCTCGGACATGACGAAACCTGCGCCAAGTATCGTGAGTGCAATATCGTGGGTTTGAAGGAAGATTTTGCATCTACAGACACATAGGAGTGACAAGGAGGACACAAGGTACTCATATTTGCAAAAATTTTTGAATTTGGACTCCAAAAAATCCAAGTATCGTTTACTCCCATGGTCGAGTATCGCAATACTTGGCAAGTATTGTGAATCTCCTGTGGTTGAGTATCGCGATATTTCCCTCCGATCGTGTATCGTTTCATACCGATCGCGATACCTGGCCAGAGATCGTTTCAGCCAGAGATCGTTTTGGCCAGAGATCGTTTCTGCCAGAGATCGTTTCGGCCAGAGATCGTTTCTGCCAGAGATCGTTTCCGCCAAAGATCGTTTCAGCCAGAGATCATTTCGGCCAGAGATCGTTTCGGCCAGAGATCGTTTCGGCCAGAGATCGTTTCGGCCAGAGATCGTTTCAGCCAGAGATCGTTTCAACCAGAGATCGTTTCGGCCAGAGATCGTTTCGGCCAGAGATCGTTTGGGTCAGAGATCATTTGGGTCAGAGATCGTTTCGGCAAGAGATCGTTTCGGCCAGAGATCGCCAGAGATCGTTTCAGCCAGAGATTGTTTCGGCCAGAGATCGTTTCGGCCAGAGATCGTTTCGGCTAGAGATCGTTTCGGCCAGAGATCGTTTCAGCCAGAGATCGTTTCAACCAGAGATCGTTTCGGCCAAAGATCGTTTCGGCCAGAGATCATTTGGGTCAGAGATCGTTTGGGTCAGAGATCGTTTCGGCCAGAGATCGTTTCGGCCAGAGATCGTTTCGGCCAGAGATCGTTTCAACCAGAGATCGTTTTGGCCAGAGATCGTTTCGGTCAGAGATCATTTCGGTCAGAGATCGCGTATCGTTTCAGGTTGAAAGATCGTGTATCGTTTTGTTCCACATCAAAGATCGTGTATCATTTTGGGATAAAGATCGAGTATCGTGTCCTACAAATATTGTGTATCGCCTGATTTGAAGCATTTCCTGAGAGGCCCTGTTTCCCTGTTTTAACCCCCAAAACCCTGAACTGGCATAACTTTCTCATACGAAATCCGTTCGGAGTGATCTTGGGTTTGTTGGAAAGCTCGTGAGGAGTACAACAAAAACATCGACTGGTTATGTTAATATTAATACCAGGATTATTAGATAGGGTATTTTTAAGTTGACCCTCAGGTTGGACTAGGAAGCAAGGGGTTCCACAAGATTTTGAGCAATTCAAAGGACAATTGTGGACTTGTAGACAAGAATTATGAACCTAGGCTCAAGATGATACCTAGGAAGAGATAGATAAAGTACCATATCACTTGAAACTAAGATCAACCACACAATCAAGTCAGGGACTCACAACTCAGGGGTTAACTCTACGTGCTGAGTTCATAGACAAGTGAGTCAAAAATGTCACTTAACTGGGAGAGGCTCTTGGTTTCTGAAGACATGCATAGTTCCGTACCTAGGGAAGGTTTTATGTCTAGAGTGGAAGGCGAATATCGAATGTCTCTTCAATATATATCCACTAACTTGCAAGGAATACCCATCTACCTTGATGGTCTATAGAGGACAGTAGCAAGAATGATAAACACCACAGAATTAGAAATAGTTCCAAGACCAGCTGTCAAGTATGAAGACGGAGTCTACATGGACAAGATGGGCCAGATATATGTAGTAACTGAAAGTCCTAATCAGATTAATGAAAGAGGAGAGTTAGCTCGAGATCAGGAAACTACCTCGCAAAACCCATTCGAAACCCAACAAAGAACAGAAAATGTGACGTTAGGACAAATGAGCCAAGGTAGCATACCCGATAGACTACATGAACAATTCAACATGCCAAGAATCAACCCCCACGGCCACTCTAGTCAGAGGATGGGAAATATGAATAGACCTACCTTTAGGGCAGAACCGCCCCAAGGTGTCCCCATCATAACTCGATCCCCAGAACCCGACAGAAGACTGAGACCAATCCAATTGGCCAAATGTATGAGAAATCGTTTACGATGGCACAGGAGAACCCTATGACCACATTGCAGAATTCAAGCAGGTGTTGCGAGCAGAGCAAGTGGATGACTTTTTCATGCAATATGAATCCTTTGGGCTAACACTTACGGGAATAGCCTTAACTTGGTTTCAATCTCTGGATCCAAATTGCTTTGAACATATTGAACAATTCTTCCAAGAACTTATTTGGGAATTCACGAAGCGCGGGATCAAGCACAATTCGTCATCCTTACTACATAGTTTCAAACAAGCTCCCAATGAGACAGTAAAAAATGCAGCACGAAGGTTTAAGCAATACGTAACCCGATGCCCTGTGACAGAGAGACCTTCTCAGCAAAAAATGATATCCCTATTTTTAGAAGGTCTAACCAATGGAACATTGAGAGTCTTAGTATACGTAAAACGACTGCAAACCCTAAGTCAGTGTCTTCAAGAGTGCATAGATTTGGAAGACAACTTAGCTGAGGATCTCAAAATCACACAGGATCCTATCAAATCAGAGGAGACAAGGAGCAAGGAAACTTCTAGTTTGAGTTATGTGGAGGAAGTGACAGAGTTGGTGGCCAAGAAATTAGGAGTACAAGGACAAAGGAACTACCAGAACTCCCCCTTGAGAATGCCCATGTTAGGAAGTTGCACACTTTGCGGTGGGGATCATCCATCTCATGTCTGCAACCAAGAAGCATTAGGATTATCACAACCTTACCCGTACGATAGACGATCAACTCAAGTGCCTAACATGTACTCTTATAGTGAGCCAGAGTACCCCAACTACAACAATGAAAACTATCTAATGAATAGATAGCCATGACCATTTGTACCACCCCGCTATAGACCATACGGGTACCCTCCTACAGAACAAGGAAGAGAAGTTCCTAGGTATAGCCCATGTCCAGAACCACGAGGAGCAACTAGACCATATGAACATGAAGGAAATAGCCAACCTCAATCTATGCCAAGACAAAAACCACCCCACACACTAGCTCCGACACAAGGGCAGAACATCACGATACAAGTTGTCTGTCTAGAGTGTGGCAAAGAACAGCTTTTGAGAGATTGTCCCGGACATCCCGCTAGTGTACCAAAGGTTACACCCATCAATGTTGTCGGCCTAGCAAGGGATTCAAGTTCCATTAGCGATAATGTGGCTCCTATACACGCAGTTACTAGGGCACAAGCCTTACAGCAAAATAAACCAGCTGAGCAATCAGAGCCAAGTGAATCAGGAGAGCCTAGTAAGAGAAGAACAAGAACATGGAAGGATACTAGAGAGAAGGCCAATCGTAAGTGGACCAAAAAGTTATCCGAACTAGAAGAAAGCCTGAAAGATGCAAAAACAAAAATAGAAGATATTGCCTCTCAAAGCCCCTCACAAGTCCAAACTCCATCCACATCACCTCATCCCCACTCACCAACCACGGTAAATGAACCACCACAACCGGGGTCTGTTCTTGCAGATCCAACCCCAGAACACTTGGACATGATGTTCAAAGCATACCAGGCTCGACTTCAAGAAGGGCCAACACCTGCAAACCTAGATAAGAGCTACCCTAGAGCAGATTTAGAGATTGAACGAACAAAAATGTGCATTAAAATGGTGGAACTAGCTCAAGCTATGTTCGAGGCCAATCAATCATTCAATCAGACGAATGCTATTACACCGGGTTTGCACTTCCAGGGCTTACTAGATAGATTAGAGCAGTTGGTAAACAAGCCACAAGTTTCGTTACCTCCAGAGGCTCAACTAACTATTGAAAGAGAAAGCTCATCACCAAAGAAAGTCTATGTTCCTGACTCCATAGATGAGGGAGAGCCTCTTTCAATTCAACAACACTCTCAAACGTTCTTGCAGGAAATACAAGAAGAGAAATGGGCCAAGGAGAAGGATAATCCTCCTCCTATCCTTGAGATTGGTGACCTTCATGATCAGTTTCCACAAGACATTCCATCTACTTATGGAGAAGAAACAGAGCAACAAGAAGATGAACGGTTAGATTTTGAATCTAATTGTTTACAAGAGTTGCCACAGTTCACAGACCCATGGGAAACTGAATCTGTCCAGATTAGAGCTCCCACAATAGTGGTAAGAAATGAAGACTCGATGATTCCAAGAAACACTGACGTCGTGAAGAACACTAAAGTTCAGTGTCATCTCACGGTAGAGGAGCTGCTCAAAGCAAAACCCGAGCTATGGAATCATGTGAAGGATCAAGTTCCCGAACTTGATTCCAAAATGCCAAAAGTAGGCTCTAAAGAGAAAGTTCCAGAGATACCTCTTGATAAAATAGGGGACATGTGTGAAGGTGAAGAAGGTAATACTTATCTTCCGATCACCTACCAAGGTTACACAACCAAAGCAATCATAGATTCAGGTGCTGGCATTGCTATTGCGACCACATCCTTGTGGAAGCGATGGGGCAAACCCACATTAAGACCAACTAGAATGAAGCTTCAAATGGCAGATGGTCATTTTGAAAGACCTCTAGGATTGCTTGAGGGGATAACTCTAACCACTTGTGGTGTAGAGTTTGAACACACATTTGCTATATGTAACTTTGAGAAAAATAACATCTACGAGATGATCCTAGGAAGGCCCTTCCTACGACAACTGCAAGTGGTATAGGATTGGGGAACCAATTCCTTATACTTGCAAAGCTTAGGTGTCACGACCAAGGTAAATTTGAAGGATTACACCTTCAGAGATGTACCACCCCTACAGTGGAATTCTATCCACAAGGAGCAAGAAGATTCTATCTCTGTGCATTCTAAAAGTTCATCTGAGACATCCTGGATGCATGAAGATACTCATTTGTGGATGTGCAAGGTCGCAAAGGAAGAGGAAAAACGCTTAAAGGCTAGAGAAAAAGGAACTTCTCAAGGAGATAGAACAGTTAGAGACCCAGCCTATACGCTGATGATATTTCCAGATGAGGAATTTGAGCCTCATGGTTGGGCAGAAATGCTAGCCACCATGGACATTGCTGTCAATGAAGAACAATGGACACCTCATTGTGATGAGGAGGGATATGATATTTCAGTGTTCATGTGTCAGCCCTTGCTAGAAGAATGTGACCCTAGTGAATTCATAAGAGAAGAAGAGAACGATGATGATCTAGAGTCCATTGTGATGGATAGCTGCTTTATTTCAGAGGAGCACTATCTTGAAGACATAGGAGTATTTACGCAAAAAGAAGAAGAACCTCTCACAAGCATCAAAACGGTAAATTCAAAGGATGGGAGTGAAGGTAGTCAAAAGAAAAAGAAAAGAAAAGTAGCTAAACAAGGAGAGGAGGAGCAATTATTTGAAGTACCAGAAAATTTCAAGAAATATGAAGTGGAAGACCGAAAAATTTTGGTACGAATGCCTAAGAGAGAGGCCACGATAGGAGAAGCATATGATAATAAAGAAAAGACAAAAAAAATCATAGTCACCATCGAAGAGAATGAAGAGAGATGTACATACATAGGAGATGACCTAAGTAAAGAAGAGGAAGCAGAGTTGGTAGCCTTGTTAAGGGAATATAGGGACGTGTTTGCATGGCACTATAAAGACTTGAAAGGAGTAGATCCGGAAATTTGTTCTCATACGATCCCCATGATAGCAGATGCCAAGCCCACTAAACATAAGCCCTACACATACAATGACACTTATGCAGCCAAAATAAAAGAAGAAATTGATAGATTGATTGAAGCGGGATTTATCTATGAGATTGAGCATACAGAATGGGTGTCCCCCATTGTAGTGGTGCCCAAAAAGAATGGAAAATTGCGAGTGTGTATTAACCTTAAAAAAGTTAATGCTGCTACAATCAGAGATAGTTATCCACTTCCAATCACTGAACATTTATTGGAGTGTGTTGCAGGCAAGGAAGTTTATAGCTTCCTTGATGGATTTTCAGGTTACAACCAAGTAGCCATTGCCCCAGAAGATCAACACAAAACAGCTTTTGCCACAGAGTGGGGAATCTTTGCATTTCGTGTGATGCCATTTGGGCTCACCAATGCACCTGCAACATTCCAAAGACTCATGTGTCATGTCTTCAAAGAGTTCTTGCGAAAGAGCTTAGAAGTATATGTGGATGATTTATGTGCTCATTCCCAAGAGCGAAGATACCACATCCCTGAGCTTAGACAGATCTTCAACAAGTGTAGAGAATATCGAGTGTGTCTGAACCCAGAGAAGTGTGTGTTCATGGTACGTCAAGGTAAAATCTTAGGTCATATTGTTTCTAAGAATGGAATATCGACAGATGAGGACAAAGTAAAAGCCATAGCGGAGTTGCCGAGACCAAAAAATGTTAAAGAGGTACAGGCCTTCATGGGCCATTGTGGATATTATCGTAGGTTCATTCACATGTATGCAATCATAGCTAAACCTCTTTATGCCTTGTTGACAAATTTTGAGTGGAACGATGAATGTGAGAAGTCCTTCAATGAGTTGAAGAGACGCTTGTGCACAGCACCAATACTGACGACTCCTGATTGGAATAAGCCATTCCACGTACATGTGGATGCATCCAATTATGCAATAGGATGTGTGCTGTCACAACCAACTGGTGAAGGGAATTTAGATTTGCCTATAGCATATGCTAGCAGGCAATTGAATGTTGCTGAACGAAACTACACCACAACCGAAAGAGAAGGCTTAGGCATGGTATATGCTGTAAAGAAATTTAGACACTATTTATTGGCCAACAAGTTTAAGTTCTTCACCGATCATCAAGCCTTATTATACTTGGTCAATAAACCTTGCAATACTGGACGCTTAGTAAGATGGTTCCTCTTACTAATGGAATATGACTTTGAAGTGGTTGTTAGGCAAGGTAAGACCCACCTCAGAGCAGATCACCTTTCTCGCATCACTTCAGGAGAGCCACCGCAAGGAGTGTCGGATGAATTGCCCGATGCTTATCTGTTCAATCTAGAAGTTGTTCCTAAATGGGCAAATAAGTTGGTACCAGTCTTAACCTTTGGACCCGCAAATAAAAAGGTGAAGACGGACAGGGATGAAATTGTGCGGTCACAAAGCTATCAAATATTGGTAGGAAGCATGTATAAACAAGACACGGAAGGTGTTCTAGCTTGTTGTGTCGAGGATGATGAGCATAGTACTTGGTTGCAACAAGCCCATGAAGGATTTCTAGGGAATCACTATTCTAAACAACGAACACTGCAAAATCTAAAACGTTTAGGAGTGTATTGGCTTAGTATGGATAAAGAAATTCATGAGTGGATAAAGAATTGTCCAATGTGCAAAGAGCGACCCCCAGTGGAGCATGCTACCCTTTATCACGTGTCGTTAATTCCTGACTGGAGTGCTCCATTGGTAGAATTCATGAGATCGGGAACATCCCCCAAGGAGGCAAGTCTAGCAAGAAAATGAAGTATGGAGCAGGAGGCTAAAGAATATGCCTTAGTAGGTGATAACCTATACCGAAGAGGCAAAGATGGCTATTTAAGATTGTGCGTTCATGAATCAGATTATTTGAGAGTCTTAGAAACTGCACATAGCAGTGTGGCAGGCGGACATTTTGGTCCTGATCGGGTAATTAAGACTATTCTATTCTCAGGACTTTGGTGGCCCACTCTTCATATGGATGCACATACCTATGTGAAGAAATGTGACACATGCCAACGTACACAATATCCGATTAGAAAAGATGAGATGCCTTTGAGACCAATGATGGGAGGACGTGCATTTTCGAAGTGGGGCATAGACTTTGTAGGTCCTATTAACCCCCCAGCCAGAAACTCCCATGCCGAGTACATTATTGTAGCCACGGATTATCTCACAAAGTGGGTAGAAGTCAAAGCCACAACAAAGAACGATGCTCAAACTACAGCTAAGTTCTTATTTGAGAATGTGTTCACTAGATACGGATTACCAATAGAGTTAGTAAGTGATAGATGCACACACTTCTTGAATGATGTCATTGAAAATCTCCTCCAAGAGTTCTTGGTGATACATAAGAAGTCTGCCCCCTATCATCCACAAGCTAACGGACAAGCTGAGAGCACGAATAAGATCCTATGTAACGTATTGACAAAACTCGTAAATAACAAACGCTCTGATTGGGACAAACAACTTCATCATGTTGTTTGGGCCTACCGAGTTGCTTATAAAACGGTACTCAATGCCACCCCATTTCAGATGGTCTTCGGACAAAATGCTGTGCTACCATTGGATTTCCTAATCCCAACTTTAAAAGTAGCACAAGAGCATGATTGGAAGGGACACGAGTTATCCTCGAGGATCTTTGATTTAGAACGCTTAGGTGAGACAAGGCTACGAGCAGCGGCAGGCATCTATGCTGCAAAGAAAAGGCAAAAGGCATACTTTGATGCACATATCAAGGATAAAGGCTTGAAAGAGGGAGACCTAGTGTTGGTTTATACACTAAAGCAACATGCCCGTAAATTGGAAAAAAGAGGATATGGACCCATGATCATTAATAGAATTTCCACTAGCGGTGCAGTTCAATTGGCCACACTAGAAGGCGATGTCTTACCAAACTATATCAGTGGTTGTCGAGTCAAGCTATATCAAGAACCTCTTACAGAGGAAATGCTAATGAGACTCAACACTGCTAAGAAGCGAAAAGAAGAGGAGTTAAGGGTTAGAGAAGAAGCACAAGCAGAGATCAACACAAAAGCTCCAAAATATCACATGGACATGTGCCAAAAATCGGACCTAACTGCTTCTCAAATAATTGATTGGCGTCCATTTGTGACCATAGCGGTAGGGCAAGGGAAGAATGCAAAGACTGTGAGAGCATTAATTGACTCAGGTGCAGCAACTAGTGCAGTTAGACTTTCATACTGCCAAGACCTGCAATTGGACATCAAGCCCATAGAAGCCTATCTCATAGGATTGGGAGGTGTGGAAACCCCTTGTTTAGGCGAGGTGGAACTTCCCATCTACCTTCAAGATGTTCCAATAAAAGTCAAAATGCTAGTGTGTCATGATGCGGACCTTACAGAGCCACTTGTCCTAGGTCAAGATTGGATCTATGACCATGCAGTCAACTTGAACCTAAGAAGTCAACTTCTTCAAGTTTGGGTACATGAACAATGCATTACATTAGAATTAGGCAAATGCATGCTCACAAATCCAAAGGTCACACATTCTCTTAGCTCTCCTGAAACTAATCTTCATAAAGAAAATTTTGTGTGTGTCACCGACCCTATGACGCACAAGGACTCAATCATGAAAGCCAAAGCTCAAAGGCCAGCACACCTCCCTTCTCCTTCACACACTAATGCAAGTGTAACCCAACCAAGGAGGCAAGCAAAAATGACATCTGCTATATCAACTCGACAGACAGAATTCAAGAAGAAAGAAGTTATGGGCATGAAGCAGATCTGGGTAAAGAAAGGAGTGCAACCATCGATGTTGCCTCAAAGATTCCCACCCAACCAGATCGACCATGAAAAAAGAAGGACCAAGCACCTACGACAGGCTCAAGCACGAAGAATCCAACAAATTTGGGTACCGAAGCTATCAAAGAAGGCCGACCACAATCATGTACAAATTTGGGTGCCTAAAAAATTAGCTACGGCTCAACACGAGTGATTACAGATGTGGGTACCCAAGAAGCTCTTACATACACAACGGCCTATGCTCCCCACCATGCAAAAGGTCTCAACAAAGAAGCCAAGGAAAGCAAAGGGGAAGAACAAAACACAAAGAACAAACGAAGATAAACTCAACCCTTCTGCAAAAGTAAGCAGGCAATCATCAAGGATATGGGTTTGGAAGCCAAAAGCACCAACAACATCCCCAGAACCAAAAGGCCAACCACACGGGATACCAAAGTTTGGAAAGCATCCAAAGATGAAGTGGCCTGAGGTGATCTCTACAGTACCAAACCCTATTTCAAAATGGGTTCCAATCCGGAGGATTACATCATTTCGAGATCCAATAGACACCTCCAATCAAAGAATTCATCAAGTATGCAAGTAACATCAAAAGAATCGACCAGCAGCAACCATGTGCCTTTGGCATAACCCAGTCGTTTGCACCATTCAGGTCATGCATTTCCAAAGTATGCATCAATATAGGGCCACCTTACATGCCGTGCATAGACACAAATGAGAAATCCCAGGCACATGAGACACAATTTTCACATGCAAAATATGTTATTGATACTAACCTCTTTCTTCTTGTTTGATGCCATCGTGTGCAAAAAAAAAAAAAGGGCAAAGAAGAGGAATGTGCTTGAAAATGCTCATCAGCGAACTTTCAGCAAGGACATCCATCAACAAAAAGGACAAGCCGATGGTCAAACACCATGATGGAACTACAACACGAAGAGATGAAGATCAACGGACCCTTCACCATGGTAAGACGTGTATGCTTCAACAACACTATAACCATGATCGATTAGGAAACCTTTTCGTCAGCATACCCTTGAGCACTTAGCTCAAGACCCAATCTCTTGCACCATACTTCTTGCCATGCATTTTCCAAGTACGCATACGTAGGGCCACATTACAAGGCCTTGCACAAGGCACATATTTTGTTCAACCCACGCACTAAAGCACTTACCCATCATCATTTCTGGGTTACAAGTACTGGGCATGAAAACACGGAACACCATCTTCGGACGAACAAGCGGACATCGCGGTGACAACAACAAGCGCAGAAGCAATGCACCATGGGAGTTACTCATAATCCACAGTGATAACCTCTTTTGAGTAGCTCACAATTTTTGAAAGCTCACAAAGACAATATCAAGCTGGAATATAAGGAAGAAGTCCATGCAAAGGCAGCAATGACAAAGTGAAGAACCAGACAAATGACCAAGCTGCATTGGAAAGATGGACCGGTGCTGTTGACACATGAAGGGCACTACCTCTCAGTGTACTACATGGAACAACCACTACAACAAGGGTCTGTCAGGGACGACAGACTCAAGCGGGGGGGGAGTGTTGCAGCTCAAGATCAAGGACAAAGCATGGAAGCACATCAAGGAAGTGAACACACGAGAAGAAGGAGCAAGTAGGGAGCTCCAAGATTCACATGTCAAATTTTCAGAAGAAATCCCTATAAAAATAGTGATTTTTATCACTAAATATCATTGTAAATACCATTTTCTATTTTTACAGCTCCATTTTGTTCAAGCCAAGGAGTCCTCGAGCTTGAGGAGTATTAGATGTATCATACTACCAATTTTCATAATTTTTAGATTCTGTTTGAGCCCCCAAATAAGCCCTAGAACCTAATTTTTAACTAGGCCGGACACTAGGTCTGGACAGGGCCAAAACCACTCAAAAACTATAAAAAGGGCTGGAGAGCTCATTTTTGAGGTTGGCTTGTTGTAGATTTCAGCTTTTTAAGAGAGCTCTTTGGTAATTGAAGCTTTCCATTGTTCCACTCTTTGCTCTTACCTTGTGCGCGTGTGTGTATATGTGTGTGCATGCTTGTGTGCTTTCACTCACGCACTTGTGCACTTCACTTGCTCTTGGTCTTCATACCGGTCCTCACGTCTCCACGGATTGACATTTATGAGGTGTATCTCCTCACGTTGGTACTCACCATTGTGCTAGAGTGACAGCGTTCTTGTAGGTACTTTCATCCATAGTAGCTAAAGCGACTCTAGCAGGTACAGAAAAACTCTACACAGGTCTCGGGGCATTGATCTCTATCAATCGCAACATACAAAAAAATAGGTCCTTGGGTAAAACCAAGTGCACTATCATAGAGTAGATTACAATTGATCCTTCCTCCTTATAGGGATCCATTTGAGAACAGTGTTCACCCACGTAGAGATCACTTTTGGCCTCTTCATCTTTGGATGGTTGCTTAAATTTTGTATCCCCCATGCTTGGCTCTTTCATTCTATGGGGGCTACTAATGCGTTTGGCTTCCAAACCCATACCCTCGATGATTGTCTTCTTACTATTTCCGAAGAGATGAGTTGGTCTTCTTTTGATCGTTGTGCTTGTTTTTGACTCTTACTTCTCCTTGGCTTCTTCTTGAGACTTTTCTCATGAGTGAGAGCCTAGGGTTCATGCTCCCACTTGACATAATCTGTTGTCTGCATAGCCTCTTTGTTGCAAGAAGACTCACCAGCATCTATTAGCATAACAAAATCCAAATCTAGAACATATCTATCATGTGGATGTGAGACACGTGTAGAGTGTCTCAATGGTTGCTGAACAAGAACATTTGCAAACTGATCTGATCAGACATTCTCTTGAACATCCCTATTTATAGCATTTTTATGCATGCTAACTAGAGGACTCGTATCCTCAAACACCACTCTTCTCACTTCAAACTCCTTAATGGGTTGTTTATGCATCTTAGACTCATTTAAAATGACATCACTACTTCTGAGCACTGATCATGTTTTAGTATCCCATAGACGATACCAAAATTGTCCTTCTCGACCATATCCAAGAAAAATACATTTCTTTGATTTATGGTCCAATATTTTTCTAAGACTCTTGGGTATATGAACATATGCTTCACACCAAAAAACTCGAAGATGATCATAATATGGTGGCTTCCCTGTCCATAACTCTTGTGCCACTTTTAGACCTTTGGTAGTACTAGGTGAAAGTTTAATCACGTGAACTACAGTCAATACTAGTTCTACCCAAAAGCCTTGTGAAAGGTTTGCATGATGCAGCATAGAAGCTACTCTATCCTGAATAGTTCTATTCATTCTTTTAGCTACAACATTGTGTATTGGGGTATAAGGAGTTGTAAAGTCTCTATGAATTCCTCTAAATTGATAGAAAAGGCAGAATTCATGTGAGGTATACTCATCCCCATTATCTGAACGTAAAGCCTTAAGCTTAGTTCCTTTTTCAGTCTCAACTAAAGCAAGCCATTTTGTGAAATTAGGGAATACCTCATCCTGTGCTTTGATAGGATATACCCAAACTTTTCTAGTAGCATCATCTATGAAAGTGAAAAACTAAAGAGAACCACCTAATGACCTTATGGGGATAAGACCACACACATCTCTATGAACGAGATCTAATGGCTGAATTGAAGATTCAATGTACATCTTGTGCACATTCTTAGTTTGCTTTCCATATTAACAATGCTCACAAAATGAAAAATCAACAAAAGATAATAGAGGTAAGTAGCCATAACGAGAAAGATTTTCCATTCCACTATGTGATATATGGACCAAATGGCCATGGAAAATACAAGCCATAGGTTGTTCAATAACAGCTAACAAGTCTTCTTTCTATGATACAAATAAAGAATTAAGTGAGCCAACTTTTCTTCATTTTGAAATAACCATATTGCCCTTTGATATGCAGAAGGACTGAGCATAAAAGACCATCTTGTAACCAAGGTCATCAAGTCGACCAACTAACATCACATGCTTGATAAATGAGGTACATGGCATACATTATGCATAGTAAATTTTGAATCATCAATCAATTGGACAACCACATCTCCAATCCCCACAACGTCACACTGGTAAGAGTCACCAAGTCTCACAGTACCAAGAGACTTTGCTGCACAATTAGAGAACCATTCTCTATGTGGTGTCACATGGAAAGAAGCACCAGAATCTCAATATGTGTGGCATTTACACTTGAAAGGTTTGCATATTCTGATTGTTCAGGTGATCAAGAATCAAGAAAATCAACAAGTGTCTATCATTTTATTATTGGAGAAGATCAACACGTAGCAACATCTTCAACTGAAGGAGGGAAAATTTTACAACTAGACTTCAAGCTATTTGGTAATAAAAGATTTTAAGTTATCTCGATGTTTGGGTTCATTTACCTATGCATATACTTTCAAATAGTCAAAGCGATATTGCTATAGAAAAGAAGCTAGTTCATCATGCAAGGACAAAACATATTGAGGTTTGATATCATTATATGCATGAGCAAGTAGCAAAGAAGCACATTGAGCTTATCTATACTCCTACAAGTGAGAATAAGGCATATATTTTTACAAAAACATTCTTAAGAGAAAGGCATCAGAGATGATGCATATAATAAATCTTAGCCCATTATGACATTGAGGGGGGGATTGTTCAAAAGCAATGTCAAATTGGCTGTAAAATCGAATTTCTAGCAAACCCTAATTTCAAAGTTCACCATTGATTAAAAATTTATTATTCACAGTGATAATGCAATCGCCTATAGGACTTACAATACATCTTATTTTCCATAGCATGGATGTCGGAGAGCCATGAAGTCCCTGTAGATCATAAAACATGCACATAGAATCTCATGGATATGATCAATCTAATGCTTAATCAAGATTCATATCTCCTACCAAAAAGTATGAAGTCTTCCCTAGACACCTTCTTAGAACTGATAGGCACTTGTCTTTAAATAGAGGTAAACGGAATAATATCATTGTATGCTTGTTGGATGATAATTATGCACAGGCAAGAAGAATTTTCATATGATTTAGGTTGAAGGATTTGATCGAATGTTCTTGCCTATCTGAATCAATGAAATTCAACAACACATATTGCGGATCAAAGATCTTCAAGGTCTCATAATAGCCGGCAAAAAATAGAGCAGTAGAGTGTAAGAGGCACAATGTTTTGAAGCATTGAGGAAGCTCTGCTAGGATCTCCAAATACTCGTTCATAAACTCCAAAAGAATAGAGATGGATGCCTCTCTTTGCAACTTTTGATCTCCTCAAAGTGAAGTCCTCACAATTCTTCCTCATTCATGATCAATTCTCCCAAGAAATCCAAGACACCAGTCAACATCTGCCACAAAAAAAACATGTATTAGCCCCCCTCCAATGATATGAGTTGCACATTATTTTTTATAGCTTGAAAACTCTAAAATTAGAGTTCCCAAAAGCGTTCTTCGTCATGTTTATTGAAAAGTGTCACCATTCATTTACAAAAGAAGTCATCGCTATTTTTGTTTGAAGTCGTTGTGATTTTTATTGATTGTCCTCAAATTTGAACTCGGGATCTACTCTTTGTGGTATCATTGTCATATACCACTTGGCCATATGTTTTTTGACAGTTTTTTTCACATGCTCATAACTTTGATACAGTATATATAAAGGCAAACTTGTTGGTGCAAATATCAAGCCTTCACACTTGGCTAGGCATTGGAAGAAGCTATGTGCAATTGGTTGAAAAAAACCACATGAACCATTGCTTATGGTTTTCACCATTAACTTTTATAAAAGTCATTTGACTTAGAAGAATCTTGTAAATGCCACTAAACATATGGATTTAGGAGAACTTTATGGTACGAGTTTCCTTGAGAGAATATCTCCTTGTTTAGAGGAAGAAATTTTAGGTGGAAGTTCATTTGGATTTCAAAATTCAAATTTGAAGAAAGTCACTATAAAAGTATCTTGAAATCTCGCGGCCCGTGTGCCCCCATTACTGAGCTTAGAGTTGATCATTTGATGTAATTGAGAGGCTCACACTATAGCATACTCCTATCACCATCATTGGCCATCATATTCATGCCAATGATCATGTACAACATTGTTACATAATACATTACATTTATGATTACATATACATTCATCTCTGTCATTGTCACTCAAAATAGTGAACTTGTCTTGCTCACATCTCAGTTATCTCTCAACCATTTTCAATGTTCTATAGCTCCTTGGAACAAGGTCAAAGTCTATTACAAGCTTTCAAAGTTTGAAGAAGTTTCATTTAGCCAATTGGGAGAAACTCATCTTGAAGTGGTCAGTGGTCATTCTCTGCAGAGTTCCTAAAAAGTCGAGGGTAAGCTTCTACTTGTTAAAGTGATTGCTCAGAGTATAGTCTACCATTTTAAGTCATTCCACTTGTAATCATTATCTCTCTAAGCTAGTTAGATACCCTCAAAAGGAATTTTTCTAATTGCTATTGTACTGTGAATATTGAGCAAAACTTCCAACAGGTATCAATACCAAAATAGCAACTTTTTTATCATAAGCTAGTTGCAAACTTATCTGTTTTGATCAAAGTGTTTGAGGCATCATCTCCAAAGTACATAGGCACTTATTTAGTGTCATTGGAAAGCTAAAAAGGCCTAAAATGCAACTCTAAAGTAAAATAGGGCTGGTACAAAGCATGGATTAGTAGTACCGACTCATTTCTTGGGGTGTCCATCCATCTTTCCCAACAATGGTATCAACACAACTTGAGGTAAAATGGGAGATGGTTTTCCTTCTTTTATTGATAAATTGGATAGGAACAACTACCAAGCATGGTCCTTGAGGATGAAGAAATACTTGCAAGAAAATAGTCTCTATGGATACATATCAGGAGATGAGGAGATGCTCATTTTCAAAAGCAAAGAACAACCTACAAGAGAGGATCTTGAAAGACTCAACTCATGGTGTGCCAAAGATGCATTAGCAAGATCATACTTACTTTACTCTATTTCTGACTTCCTTCTTCCACACATTAGGAACTGTAAGACATCCCAAGAGACTTGGGATACATTGTCTTCATATTTTTCTTCCAACACAAGGGCTAGGAAGAACCAATTGTGGATTGAGTTCACCACTGAAAGGAAGCAACCCAAGCAAAGTGTTTCAGAATATGTGCCCCAAAGTCAAGGATGTGGCTGACCAATTGGCAAGCATAGGAGAGGAGATTGAAGAGGAGCAAATTGTGAGACAAGTAATCAATGGTATCAAGGCAGATGACAAATGGGAAAGCTTCACAACTGCTATGGACTTATACATGGACATGCAGATTCCAAATCTTACCACACTCATGGGGCAACTCTTTACCCATGAAGCCAAGCTCAACAAAAATGGAGATTCATCAAGAGGTAATAACTATTCTGCCCTATACACAGATAAAGGCAAGTCTAAAGAGAAAGGGAAAAATAAAAAGAGTGAAGATAAAAGTACTACTTCTCAAGGCAAGTATGCAGGTAGAGGTAGGAACTCAAGAGCTAGGGGCAAAGGAGGTAAGCAAGGTAGGGGGAAATCTTTCAACTCTTCCCCATGCAATATTTGTGGTTTATCAAATAACACCACATATGAGTGTTACAGGAACTTCAAGAATTAGAGAGGTAGAGGTTTCCAAAGAGGTGGCTACACAAAATCAAGAGGAAGGTTCAACCATCATCAAGGTTACAACAACAATTACAACAACTACCAAGGAGGATACAAATCAAGGAAAGATGACAACAATTACACAGAGGATCAAGAGGATTCCCTTCTGATTATGAACATGACTTCAAAGCAAGGTATGAATGATAACCATCTCTTCTACATTGACTCTGGATGTTTAAACCATGTGGCAGGCAATGTGGCTCTTCTCTTTTACCTTAAGGAACCCAAGGGAAAGCACCAAGTGCAAACAGGTGATGACACCAAACATTCATTGGTCAAGGTAGGAAATGTCAAAACCTCTTATGGAAATAGAAATCTGTTGAGCAGGGTTCTATATGTACCTACAATTACCAAGAACTTGATGAGTGTTGGACAGATTGTGGAAAAAGGTTTGCAGGTTAGGTTCAACAAATATGGAGCATTTGTGGAGGATCCCCAACATGGATTCAAGATAATCGCCAAAGGAGAAAAGACAGGCAGATTATTTACATTTGAACTTGAAGATACAAGGAATATTGCACTTTATAATTACAAAGATCAAACATTGTTAGAGCTTGAGATTTGGCATAAAAGATTAGGACATATTGGTGAGAGAACCTTAAAGAAAATATGTAGAGATCAATGTGTGCTTGGGATACCTCATGTATCCAAGCAACACATGATCTATAAGTGTGGTGCTTGTCAGTTTTGAAAATCTCACAGGTTACCCTTCTCTAAGAAAGGCTACATACATGAAGATTACTTGGAGCTTGTCCACACAGATGTGTGGGGACCAAGTAAGGATCCCTCAATTTCTGGATCAAGGTGTTATGTATCTTTCATTGATGATTTCAATAGGTGGACGATCTTATATTTTATGAGGCACAAAGATGAAGTGTTCAATTGCTTTAAGAAGTATCTTGCATTTGTAGAAAACCAAACAAGAAGAAGTCTAAAGAGACTAAAGTCAAATGGAGGAGGTGAGTACTTCTAAAATGAATTTGATTCATTCTTGCACGATAGAGAAATCAAAAGGGAAATTACAACAAGGTATACCCCTTAGCAACATGGGGTGGCAGAAAGCAAAAATAGGTTGATTGTTGAAACAGCTAGGTCAATGCTAAATGAGAAAAAGTTACCTAATTATTTGTGGGCAGAGAGTGTATCTACTGCCACTTATCTTGTTAACAAGTTGCCATCCAAATCACTTGATGGGATGACCCCAGATGAAGCATGACATGGTAGAAGGCCATCACTTGATCATTGCAGGATCTTTGGATGTGTTGCATATGTGCATATCCCATCTCAAATCAGAGGTAAGCTAGACCCTAAGGTAGAGAAGTGCATCTTCATAGGGTATGATTTAAATCAGAAAGGATACAGATTCTATAATCCATCCAACAAAGGTTTTATGTTCAATAGAGATATGTTTGATGAGAATGACTCTTGGTTTGAAAGTGAATGCAGGAAAGTAAAATTATCTTATGACCTGGAAGAAGAGTTTCCAAGCCTCACCAAGGAAGAGCCAAACCAGATTGAAGGCATCAAATCAGATGATGAGGACATCATCAACCTAGAAGAATTCAAAGCATGGAAATCAAAAGGCAAGGACAAGATGAAGAAGTTGGAGGACATAAATGAATCATCCAACCAAGCAATTAGAAGATCACAAAGGGAGAGCAAGAAGCCAATCAGATATGGGTATGCCACTTCTCTAGTTACCAAGCATTCCATTTATCTTGCTAAAGATTTACCACTCGAAGAGCCTTCATCATATGAAGAGGCAAAGACCAAGGCAAAATGGAAGGAAGCTATGGATGTAGAAATTGAAGCATTCAAGGAGAATGACACTTGGGAGCTAGTGCCAAAAAAAGAGTTTGTGAAGGTAATTGCTTCTAGATGTATTTACAAAATCAAGAGAAATTCAAATCGATCAATAAACAGGTATAAAGCTAGACGTGTGGCTAAGGATTTTTCACAAACCCAAGGAGTTGATTATGAAGAGACTTTCTCACCTGTGGCCAAAATGTCAATCATCAGGGTATTGGTAAGTGTGGCTGCATCAAGGAATTGGAATATGTACCAATTGGATGTAAAAAATGCTTTTCTTAATAGCTGGATTTCAGAGGAGGTTTACATGGCTCAACCTCCTCGCTATGAGGACCCAAGCAAGGTAACATATGTGTGCAAAATAAACAAAGCTCTTTATGGATTGAAGCAAGCACCTAGGGCATGGAATCATAGGTTGACTACCTATCTCCAAGATCAAGGATTCATCATGAGTAAAGCAGATACTTCTCTGTTTGTCCAGAGAAGTAATTCAGAGCTATGTGTGTGTTGATATATTTAGGTAGTGATGCGTGTGAACACACTAGGACCGCCGAGGCACTTTTTTCCCTCTTTAGGAGGTTTTTTTCCCTCGGCTTGTATATATGCCTATTGCCCTAATGGGCTACTTATCTTTGTACATTCTCTAGTAATACATTCAGTATTGTGTGTTGTGCTCCAAGCTTCTTCTCCTTCCTTGTGTTGTTTGTGTGCTTTCGTAGACGTCTATCTCCAACAATTGGTATCAGAGCAGGTCGTTGCTTCATCTAGGGCACCGTCAACACTCCTCCGGTTGCAATCTCAGAATCGCACGAATTTCGGTGAGCATACTCAGCATGATCTGAGCTCATTTTGGCCTCCGAATGCACCATCACAGTGCTTGTGCAGGCTATTTTGTCTTTTTGTGCCAAAGGTATATACCAGTTTCTGTTCACCAATATAAGCGTCTCGAAGTCTGCTACAGGTCTAGCAGAATTTGTTAGGGCAATTTTGTTCAACTTTTTGAGATATAGTCAATTTTCTGCATCAAGGTATTTTAGTCATCGGCCATGGCTGAAAGCAATGATGTATTTCGTATGTTGGCTGTTGAGGATAAGTTGGATGGTACCAACTACCCAATATGGGCTTATATGATGCAACAAGTATTGGTTGCAAAAGGACTATGGAACATTGTTCAGGGTGTTGAAAAACATCCTATCACACATGCAATTGTTACAACTACAGGTACAGAAGCTAAGGCACAAGGTGTCCAAGATGATGATATTCTACATATTCCTGTTCATGTTGCGGTTCCTACTGCACCTACTGCAGAGCAAATTCATTGGGATGGCAGAGATGCCCAGGCACATGCATTGATAGCTTTGTCTGTCAAACGTGCCATTATTCCTCACATTCGCTCTTGCAGAATAGCTAAGGATGCTTGGGATACACTTACCACATTGTACCAAGCTAGGAATGAGGCTCGTGTTGCTTAGCTCTGAAAACAATTGGAGAGTGAGCACATGAATGAAGGTGATTCTATGGATAGTTTTCTAACAAAGATCAAAGACTTGAAGGAACAGTTGATTTCTGCTGATGAGGTTATACCAGATAGCTCACTTATGCAGATCGTTCTGAATGGTCCTCCTGATTCATATCAGAGTTTTGCTTCTACTCTTTGGTTAATGATGAAAGGCAATCCAAATGCCTTGTCATTTGAGGAGTTAGTCTCTGTTATATTGCAGGAAGACCAGTCTAGGCAGAACAAGTCCATTATGCATGTTGCAAATCAAGCTTTCCTGGCTAGTGAGAAGGCCAATGGAAAATGGAGCTCTTTAACTAGTAAGCAGAAATCTGCAAATGCTGCACATTCGAAGAAGGAAGATAAAGATGAGAAGAAATCAAAAAAGCAGAAATTGTTTTGCAAGTATTGTAAAGGGAATGATCATGTCATAAAGAACTCTCCAAAACTGGCTGTTAAAGAGGCAAAGAAGAAAGAGACTGGAATGGTTGTTGCAGAGGCCTCTACACCAAAAACAAAGTCTGCTAATCTTGTGCAGGAAGAAGAATGGGCGTTTACTACTATCTGCAGTTTTGACCCATCTTCTCATGAGTAGTGCATGTCTGTAGTAGGCTCAGATGTTTGGTATTTTAACAGTGGGGCGACCAAACATATTACCTTGCAGTGCAGTTTCTTCTCTTCACTCGAGCCTATCCCTACAAGGAATATTGTTACATACACCAACAACTCCTCTTATCCTGTTATGGGAGTTGGTAAGATCATTTTGACTACTGCTAATGGTAGTTCTTTCACTTTGTTAGATGCTTTCTTTGTGCCAGGGATCAAGAAGAACATGTTATCAGTTTCTGCATTAGCCAAGATTCGCTTGGTTATGAAATTTGTTGATGACAGGTGTACAGTTCATGATGTGTCAAATGGCAATGTGATTATTGCTTCTGGCATTTTATGTCGTGGGCTATATAAGCTCATAAACTATGAAAGATCTTTGAATGATTCGGCATGTGCAGTACATGATTATCAGGCTATGTCAGATGCAAAGCTTTGGCATGCACGCTTTGGTCATCTGAATTTTGCTAGTTTGCTATGCCTGTAGAAATCTAAAATGGTGTCCTCTTTGCCCAAACTTGAGGCACCTGGAAAACATGTTTGTGAAGGTTGTATTTTGGGCAAAATGCAACGTTCTTCATTTCCAAAAGATGGTTCAGTTCAGGCTACTCAAAAATTGCAACTTGTACATAGTGATGTCTGTGGTCCTATGCAAACACCTTCTTTTGGAAATTATCTTTACTTCGTGACTTTTATTGATGATTTTTCCAGTTATGCATGGGTATATCCATTGAAGGCAAAGTCCGAAGTGTTCATGTGCTTCAAACAGTTTTTGGTTTTGGCTGAAAATCTATCAGCATGTAAAATGGGCACCCTTTGTCCAGATCGAGGGGGGGAATATATGTCTTCTAAGTTTAATGCATTTCTGGCTGAACGTGGGATAAAATACCAGTGTACAATGCCATATAAACCTCAATAGAATGAAGTTGATGAACAAAAGAACACGTCACTCATGGAGATGGTGAGGTGTATGGTCAAGAGTCTAGCTTTACCACATAGTTTCTGGCTTGAGGTTGTCATGTGTGTAGCATATGCACTTAACAGGTGTCCCACTAAAGCGTTGCAGTCTATCACTCCATAAGAGGCTTGACATGATCAAAAGCCATCTGTTGCTCATCTTCGTGTTTTTGCTTGTTTGGCATATGCATTAGTGCTTGAACAACATCGCAGAAAATTAAATGATAAAGCAGTAAAATGTATTTTTGTTGAGTACAGTTCTGAAAGTAAAGGCTATTGTCTATATCATCCACAGACTAAATGCATTTTGGTTAGCCATGATGTTGTTTTTGTGGAAGATGCTATTCAGCCATTGCTTTCATGTACTAAGCAGACATCTCTTAGCTCCAAAGACATGTATGATACTTTGCTGCCTCTTTTTACAGGTGGACAATCTAGTGCTGGTCCCAATGAGGCAACTTCTCAACCTTTGCAGGTTTCATCTGATGATGTAGATCATTCCATTTCTAATGCAAATTTACATGATGCACTAATTGATGAGAGAACTGATATTGAGCAGGTAAAAACTATGCCAAAATGGCTGGTGCAGACTTTGCGTGATAGCAAATTAGATGCACCTCGTCATATTGTACTCGTTCAGGCTCTCATAGTGCCTCTTTTGCATCAGATTGCTATGCTATGGTTGCATCTAGTCTCTGTGATGAGAATGAGCCTGTTTCATTTGATGAAGCACAAAATTCAAAGAATTGGATGGCTGCTATGCAATCTGAATATGATGCTATAGTGAAGAATGGTACTTGATCTTTATGTGACTTGCCTCTTGGCGAGAAGGCCATTGGGACTAAGTGGGTATACAAGATGAAGCGTAAGCCTGATGGTACAGTTGACAGTTATAAGGCTAGACTTGTTGCAAAGGATTATGCACAGGAAAGAGGCATTGATTTCGATGAGACCTTTGCACCTACTTGCCGAATGACTATAGTTCATAGCATGTGTGCACTTGGAGCTCATCATGTTGGAATGTACATCAGTTGGACATTAAAACTACATTTCTGAATGGTGACTTGCATGAAGAAGTATATGTTTTTCAGCCCTATGGCTTTGTGCAAAAAGGACATGAAAACTAGGTGTGCAGGTTAAAGAAGGCATTATATGGTTTAAAGCAAGCACCACGTGCTTGGTATGAGAAGATACATGCCTATCTGATTGCACATGGTTTTGAGAACATTCCAACTGAAAGCACCTTATATGTTGAGTGTGCTAATGATGTGCTTCTGATCATTGTTGTCTATGTTGATGACATGTTGCTCACTGGTCCTATTGAGAAGCATATTGCTGATTTTAGGGCTGATTTGCATGCCTCATTTGAGATGTCTGATTTGGGGCATTTGCATCACTATTTGGGCATTCAGTTTATGCAAGTTGATGGTGGAATGGCTTTGTGTCAAACGACATATATTGACACATTATTGCAGCATTTTGGCCTTGAAGACTGTAAGCCTATTGCCACTCCTATGGAGACAGGTTTACAATTGAGTCTTCATGATGTTGGAGATGCATTTGATGTTGTTCTCCATTAGTAGGCTGTTGGATGCTTGATTTACTTATGCATTACTCCGTCAGATATTCAGTTTGATGTCTCACAGATGAGCAAGTTTATGCATTGCCTAGGAGTCAAGCATTGGCAAGCCGTTAAGCGCATCTTTCGCTATGTGAGTGATCCTCAGCTACTTGGGTTGTTTTATCCCAAGGGGGGATCACTACCACCAGATTTGCATGCTTTTTCTGACTCTGATTGGGCTGGTTGCTATGACACTTGTGTGTCCACTAGTGGCTTATGCTTCATGCTTGGTAGCTCATGTATATCTTGGTTGAACAAGAAGCAGCCTATTGTGGCCACTTCCAGTTGTGAGGCTAAGTATAGGGCAGCTTTCACAGTGACTGTTGAGTGTGTGTGGCTCAGACACCTTATGGCTTATTTGGGTGTTGGTCAGTCTTCTGCCACCACCATCTTCATTGACAGTCAGAGCGCATTGGAAGTTGCAAGGAACCTTGTGTTCCATGCTCTCACTAAGCACATTTAGGTGCATTATCACTATGTCAAGGAGAGGTTCTCTGCTAGGGAGATCAGCTTGGCATATGTGCCCACACAGGAGAACATTGCATACCTTTTTAGGAAGGCTCTGCCTAGGGAGAAGTTTGAAGCTTTCTGCAAAGCTTTGGGCTTACTTCCTTTTGTGGAGTGATTTCCACATAGCTTGGCACTTCCTTGTACATGAGTGCTAGCTCCTTGTTCACCGCATCACTCCCAGGGGGGATTTGTTGATATATTTAGGTAGTGATGTGTGTGAACACACTAGGACAGCCGGGGCACTTTTTTCCCTCTTTAAGAGGTTTTTTCCCCTGGCTTGCATATACGCCTATTGCCCTAATGGGCTACTTATCTTTGTACATTCTCTAGTAATACATTCAGTATTGTGTGTTTTGCTCCAAGCTTCTTCTCCTTCCTTGTGTTGTTCATGTGCTTCTGCAGATGTCTATCTCCAATAGTGTGTATGTTGACGATATCATACTTATAGGTAGTAATGCCAATGGCATCAAGCAGATCAAGAATCAAATGATGCAAGAGCTCAAAATTAGTGATCTAGGGTCACTTAAGTATTTTCTTGGACTTGAGTTGGTATATACCAATTTTGGGATTTATATTACTCAAAGGAATTATGTGCAAGACATGTTGAAGAAGTTTCACTTGGAGGATGCCAAGATAGCCAGCACTCCTATGGAGGTAAACCAAAAGTCGAGTACTCATGAAGGTGATGTGCTTGAAAATATTGCACGATACCAAAGCATAGTTGGAAGCCTAAACTATGCTACATTAACAAGGATTGGTATTGCTTATGGAGGAAGTGTTTTAAGTCAATTTATGCACAAACCTAGAGCACCGCACTTGGAAGCTGCGAAGAGAATTTTGAAGTATCTTAAGGGTACTCAAAGTCAAGGTTTATACTTTCCTTATACTTCATATTTGGACATCAAAATATACTCAGATGCAGATTGGGCAGGTTGTAAGGATGACAGGAGGAGTACCTCAGGTTATCTCTCTTTTGTAGGTGATAAGCCCATTTCATGGTCTTCCAAGAAGCAACCTACTGTTGCTTTATCTTCAACAGAGGCTGAATACAGAGGATTAGCCAATGTTACTCAAGAATCCATATGGATTAGATTGCTATATGCAGATTTGGGATTACATTCTAACTCACCAATGATTTTTGGTGGCAATACAAGCTCTTTACATCTTGCAGCAAATCCTATCTATCATGCTACGAGCAAGCATATAGAGGTTCACTATCATTATGTGAGAGAGAAGCTATTGAGGAAGGAAATTCAGTTGGCATATGTATCCACTAATATTCAATGTGCAGATTTATTAACAAAGGCACTTAATGGTACTAAACTTTGCAGGTCCAAAGCTATGATTGGATTGTAGGACATTCAAGAGGATTGATGAAGAAGACCAAGCCAAGATGTTTGGCTTGAGGGGAAGTTGTTGGTGCAAATGCCAAGCCTTCACACTTGGCAATGCATTGGAAGAAGCTATGTGCGATTGGTTGAAAAAAACCACATGAACTATTGCTTATGGTTTTCACCATTAACTTTTGTAAAAGTCATTTGACTTAGAAGAATCTTGTAAATGCCACTAAACTCATGGAGTTAGGAGAACTTTATGGTACGAGTTTCCTTGAGAGAATATCTCCTTGTTTATAGGAAGAACTTTTAGGTGGAAGTTCATTTGAATTTCAAAATTCAAACTTGAAGAAAATCGCTATAAAAGTAACTTGAAATCTCACGGCCTCTGTGCCCCCATTACTGAGCTTAGAGTTGATCATTTGATATAATTGAGAGGCTTACACTATATCCTACTCCTATCAGCATCATTGGGAATCATATTCATGCCAATGATCATGTACAACATTGTTACATAATACATTACATTTATGATTACATCTACATTCATCTCTATCATTGTCACTCAGAATAGTGAACTTGTCTTGCTCATATCTCAGTGATATCTCCACCATTTTCAATGTTCATATCTCAGTGATATCTCCACCCTTGTAATAGCTCATTGGAACAAGTTCCAAGTCTATTACAAGGTGTCAAAGTTTGAAGATTTTTTATTCAGCAAATTGGGTGAAAATCATCTCGAAGTGGTCACTGGTCATTCTCTACAGAGTTCCTAAAAAGTCGAGGGTAATCTTCTACTTGTTAAATGATTGCTCATAGTATAGTCTACCATTTTAAGTGGTTCTACTTGGAATCATTATCTCTCTAAGCTAATTAGATACCCTCAGAAGAAATTTTTCTAATTGCTACTGTATTGTGAGTACTGAGCAAAACTTCCAGTAGGTATCAAGACCACATAGCAACTTTTTTATCATAAGCTAGTTGCAAACTTATGTGTTTTGATCAAAGTGTTTGAAGCATCATCTCCAAAGTACATAGGCACTTATTTAGTGTCATTGGAAAGCTAAAAGGGCCTACAAGGCAACTTTGAATTAAAATAGGGCTAGTACAAAGCAAGGATTAGCAGTACCAACTCATTTCTTTAGGTGTCCATCCATCTTTCCCAACAAAACTATCTCGAAGACTTTTGGCACTATTTGTTTTTAGATCTTTGTTCTGCTTCCCAAATTAACTTTTTGATCATCAATAATCTTGTGCACTTTATTGGCAGTATTTGCAAAATCTCCAAGTAAGTCATCAATCTTCTGTTCCTTGTGCATTTTTCTTGCGATCTTTTCCAATATATTGACATCAAGAGACATTCGATTCCCCTCCTGAGGTTTTCATTTAGATGAGAAGCAACACTATCTGTGCCCTTTATGCGAAGGTCACATAATATTCTCATTAGATACACTTTATTTTATGCCATCTCTTTTTCATATGTATTGCATAACATCTTCTAAAGCTGCTGTCCACTTTCGCAGTCTAATACTGTAAAGTAAACATTATCTGCCAAGTGCAATCGAATGGTAGACTTGACCATTTCATCTAACTCATCTGAATCATCTTCATACATGTTAGGCTTCTTTGGGATTCCATTTACTAGCTTCCATTGCTTCCTTTGAATCAACACATCTTTAATCTAATTTTTCCATAGAGCAAAGTTTGTGCCATCAATTTTTAGATCTCCAAATGGTCTTTGCCCTGCAAGTTATAGCTCCTCCTCGGAACACTGGCACTAGACCCTAATCCACTAGAGGTGCCTGAGACCTGAGATGCCATGATGGTAGACAACTGAATAGAATGATAATGGAGTTAGAAGAGTCCAGACACCACTAAGGCTCAAAGAAGGATGACCAAGTGTCAGATTCTAGAAGAGAATTCAGCAATCTTCCCAAAAAAATGAATTAATGAGTAGTAATGACCAACCAGAAAGATCATGTGAGAATAAATGTGCTCATACCAATAAGTGTATCAAGGAGTAAATTGACCACTATATAGTTGAAAAAACCAAAAAATCTGGAAAAATTTTGCCAGAGTATCCTCTACAAAATGAGCATATGACTAGTGTCAAAATCTCAAAAAACTACAAGTACTAACATGTCTACCTGCATAGTGAATCACTGACTCCACTACATATAATCAGTTACCTGAAAGAAGCCAACTATGCTTATCGAGCACCTATGAACAACTATCATACATCTCCTATGGCAAGGTTGGGTAAGTCTTCCACCTACATCACCAACGAGACCCCGACATCTGGGTGTCTCCCAGTTAAGAAAACCTCACCACGACCCTCTTTATCAAGCATAAAAGGATTTATGCAGAAAACGTAACTCTTATATCAATGACCACATGGACTTACATAAGCAATATCCACAAAAGCGTATAGTGTATATGTGCTCAATATATGCAGTAAAATGACACTAAAAAGTTGAATGCATAGCCCAAAAACTAGCCAATGAAACCCGCAAGTGTCTGTCAACTCTGTTGCTTAGGTTCAAAAACTTGCATAAATTTGCAATGGTTGCTCCCACCACAAATGAAAACCTTTCAAGAAACCTGTAGTTTTACAAGTGTGGCTAAAAAGATGGCCCCTAAGGTGAATACTTATTTTTAGATAAGTACAAAGAACACTCTTCTTGATGTTCTTAAAATTGTGTGAAGAGACCTATGCACGAAAGTACTCCAAAATGGCTCCAAAAATCACCCCAAAAATGCTTCAAAAATAGGCTTTGAAAGCAAAGAATGAAGCTTTGGAGGACCAAAACATGTTCAAGGTGATGTTAACCTTAGTCTTTCCCCTTCTTCAGACACCACAAGAGTGTAGCTTAGCGGCAAGAGATTGCCATGGGAATATTATTGGGATGGGCGACCTCTTGGGAAGTACTGGGAACCTCTATCTTCCTTCATCATTGAGGTCCTCCCCCATGTGCATCCAATGGCACCAATGGTGACTTCAGTGACTCGGATGACAAGGTATGCCAAGGTCTATGCCTTGTTCACCATCTTAGTCATAAGCCTTGGAGAAAGCCTTGGGTGGGTAGGCGGGTGCTCGCTTCATTCGCACAAAAGGAACAAAGCTTTTGCATCGAAATGCTATGATACTAGTGAAGTATTTTGATGGCAATGCACCACACTACATTCTTTTTCTTGAGAGCTCCACAATGATATCCTTGGAGTAGAAAATCAAGCTCCAAGTGATGCACATGATACTCTATGTAGAGGCTGCAGGATACACAAAAAAACATAGTACATAGGGAGCATGAACACAGACTTCTTAGGTGTTACAAATGCGGTCAAACTTACAATCTATGGCTGACTAGGCCACTATATATTTTATTAAAGATCATATACAAAGAAGTGTCCGGTGGCCATTTGGCCTTTCACATGGACACTAACGGTAGCATCTTTCATATTCATCAATTTTAAATTGTTCATACACATATGCTTGATATTCATAATTAATTGCATTAATATCTAATTTTGCTACTTCATCTTCATCATACCTAGCTCTAGAAAGCATATCAACAATAGAATTAGACTTTCTTGCAATATGTATGAACACAAGATTTATAAATTTAATGTACGAAATCCATCTTAGCATAGCGATATCAAGTGACGAATAGTTTGTTATCATTCCTATGAGTGGTAAGCAGTTTATCTGTACAATTACACTAGCTCTAATAAATATTCTTTATCGGTTTTTAACGTAGTGACTAAACCCCAAAGTTCTCTTTTAATTTGCAGATAATTCCTTTGAGTTTCATGAAATATTTTAGCTCCAAATCTAACTGCATATCTTTTCATCCTGACCAATAACCCATCCTATGCCTATTGGACTCGTATTAATAGTCAAGATAATAGGTTTTTGTTCAGAATAATTAACACATTTCAAAATAGGGGCATTAAGAAGCACTTTAATTTCCTCATAGCCTTTTGATTCTTTCTTAGCAAATCATATAGATAGTTAGCAACATGTGCATAGTGAGGGTCTCAAAAATATTATTTATGGCATCAACCTTAGTTGGATATGGTCTTTGACCATAATGTCCATGTAAATGTCCAACTATTAGAACCTCGTTAACACCAAAAATAGACTTTTCAATTGAAAATGTAAGACCAACCTCTTCAAATCTTTGAAATCAGAGATATGGTCCACAACAAATCTTCTACAGCTAGAAAAATCTAGAGTTTTATCTTCACATCCTTTTATAGGTATATCATCTATAAAAGGCATAGTTACATTTGGAATGAGGTCATGTAGGACCATATTCATGGCATTCATCATGTGTGCTACTAAGTTTGTAGCTCGTTGTGGCAAAGTACACATACGGACTGAGCCTAGAGGATTTTTCATCGTCATGATATCCCTACTCTCAATAACAAGGTGAAATTGATCATAGCCAGAATATAAATCACCCATTGAAGAGATAGAATGGCCAGTAAATGCTTTAGCAAATTCTCCTACAATAGGACCAATTCCTATATTCCTAATTGTAACTTTATTAATAGGTTGTAAATTTTTTATAAACCTCAATTTTTTATTTTTCTTAGGTACCATGAACCATCTATTTGAATATGGAGTTGAAGATGGCTCAAGAATCCTCATGTGCATCTTCTCCTTAAGTAGCCTCATCAACTCAGGTAAATGAGATTGGGACCGATATAGGACAAAGATTCCTTGGGATATGTGGTACAATAAAGATAATCATTGGAGGCATGAGTTGTGGAGTAGCACAACCTAGTTCTTGAGGATGTAATGAAAAAGCTTTACCTTGATTTTTAATAATTCTTTGGAATAAATCACGTTCAACAGGTAACAAAAACTGATCATCATTTCCTATTTTAATAAGTTTTAAAGTCTCATCCATAAATGTATGACCTATATTTGTATGCTCATGTAAACTAGGATCTTTTGAGACCTCTTTGAATTTCTCTTCACTCCCCTTAGGTAAGGGTTGAGCAATAAGTTTAATTCTCTTATCAACTATTTTATATTTAGTAACAACTTTAGCTTCTTCACAGACGTGATTCATAACAAATTTTGCAATCAATTCCTATTCTTCAATTGAATTTAAGAAAACAAATCAGAAAGTATTCTTTTCATGCAAGGTACATTGAAGTTCTTCAAATAATGAAAATGTAGATGAATTTTCAATCACATATTCAATATGTTCTTCAGATAAAATATAACCTTTTTCTTTGTAATATTTTTCATAATTTTTTTATTTTTTATGGATCTTTTTATTATGTATAAATTGCAAATAAGATGAAGGAAAGCAAAGTGTGAAACTATTTAAGGTATTTATAGAAGGATGTGAGACATCAAACCAAGGGCCACCGTTGTCTCACTCAATAGTGGCATCTAGGTAAATTTCTGATCAAAGTAGGCTCCGAATTCACAAAGAGGTATATGATCATCGCATACCTTCTCGTGTGAGTGAATGGGAGTCTTCAGAATTTGTTCCCGATTTTGAATATGGTTAGGATTTACTATCATCACTTGGAGTGATTGGATATCATCCTTAGATCTGATCCTCGCATATGAAGACCCATCATCCATAAGTTTTGTTTTAGCCTTGCATATAAAAGGCTGACCTAAGATAATCTCATAGGAACAATTATCTTGGCTGAAGAAGTGAAATGTCTCAAAAATTCTACCTATCATCACAATTATATTCACATATGCTCCTAAAAGTGAACCACATCTGTTGTCTATAGTTCTCATAATCCAACCATGATTTTTGTCTATCGACCATTTAAACTTATCATATAAATCTTTTGAAATCACATTGATCTCTGACCCAGAATCAATCACAGCCAATATATGATTTCTTTTTGTCACCTAAATTGATCTTCACCTCGGGTGTGCCTTTTGCCCAAAAGCTTTTCCTAAAGATACTTTTAGAATGCTTGCTTTCATCATCCGGCATAATTGGACCTAGAAAATTTCTATTAACTTTGCAAGCATTTTGATCTTCTTCATCTGAATCAAAAGAAAGAGAATCTTCATCCATTGAGTTATGTCAGCAACATCTTGCATCTCCACCTCTTATGTAAGAGGGAATCTCTTCCTTTTGATTAACTTGATAAAATGCTCTTTGAATTCAATCTTTGCAATTGAAAATATGTGCTGAAGTGTCATGTCACTAGGCTTTTTAACAAAATATCATATAATATTACTTTTGAATCAATTTTCTACTCAAGCTCAGATATTAGAATAGCTTTTGGAGTTCTTTTAGGTTTCTTTAATTGTTTTTCATCAAGTTGTTTTTCATCATTAGGAGTTTCCTCCGATTTTTCTAAAGATTTATTTTTTTAAAGTTTCATTTGGATCCCTTATCATTGGTTGCTTACCTTCTTTTATTTCCTTTCTTCGTTGTTCACTTGCTTTTGGACTTTCTCCCTCTTCAAATTGAACCTTCTTATGTTCTTCTCTCATATATCTCCTTATAATTCTTCTTCCTCAATCATTTAAGTCTTGATCATCATCCCGTTTTCTCTTCTCTTCACATATTGCAAACAAATAGAGAATTGATCAACAGGTGAATTCCAAGTGGTCTTTTGCATGATATCATCTCTAGCTTTAATTAGAGCTTCGATAGAATAATTTCTTGTTTCTCTAGATTGATCACTTTCAAGATCACTATCTACACACTCTAATTTTACTGCAGAAGGCCCTTTCTTTGATTCAGAAAGATTCTCATAAAGTTTTTATATCCCTCATTTTCCCCAATTAATAGCTAAAGGAAGATGTTTCCTATAATCACACAGCTTCTTGTCAATATCAACGACAAGTTTTTGTTCCTTAGCTTCCTTTAAAGCCTCACAAGTATAGGTGAGATGGTCAATGGAATCACAGCAAACACATCTCCTAATGTTGGAAGCCTGATGCTCATTAAAGTTTCTTTGATTGGTCGGTTGAGGAATAGGTGGTGGTACAATTGGAGGATTAGATGAAGAAGTAGGTTGAGGAAATTCAGTAGGATGAGTTTGCGTAAAGGATTTTTCCTAAGAATTTAGTGCATACACTACATTATGTAAGGCAAACACTTCCTTTGACATATTTGCATGCATCCACATCATATTATCTAATTTATTAAATAGTGCTTCAAATTGTAAATCAGTTGGTACCTTTGATGGAGATGTTGATTGCTCAACCTTTGCAGCTATATGACTCTCTCTAGGTTCATGAGTAGAGGGGAAATTAGGAGATAGATTAGGCACGTATTCATAAAGAAGAGATTGATGTCACTTCATATGTGCAACTACCTCAACCACTTCCTTAACAATAACCCAATTGTCAGTAAGCCCATATCGCTTACTTGGCTCTTCAAGTCTTCTCTCGACCTTGATTCTTACATTCGGAGTCAAAATCTTAAGAAAGTACAATACTATATCTGAAGTAAAGGCTACCCTATCATTCTCTCATAATTGTGAAAAATGTTTCATAAATTCACCATGAAGTTGGGTAATTGAAACTTAAGGCTTTGGGGTGTTAATCCACTTCATAA
Organism: Ceratopteris richardii; assembly: GCA_020310875.1. Classification (NCBI taxonomy): domain Eukaryota; kingdom Viridiplantae; phylum Streptophyta; class Polypodiopsida; order Polypodiales; family Pteridaceae; genus Ceratopteris; species Ceratopteris richardii. Next base: position 120,497,183 of record CM035421.1, read on the forward strand.
AACCCTCTTTACTATGCCGAATAAAGTCTTCTAAATAGAACTCTTTATGTAGTTGCTTCTTAAATTCCTCCCATTCAAGTTCACTATGTGGTTCAATTACGTTCATAAATATTCCTATTGCAAGCCTACCTAGGTACATTATCCACTTAGATTCTGTTAACCTATGCAGCTTAGTTAAATCCTCAAATGTATCTAGATACTTTGTAACATTTACCCCTCTAAACTTACCTTTATCTCCTAATAAGGTTTCCACAAGCTTTTGTCCCTGGGTTTCATTCATTATATTCATCCATTAAATTGAAAATTTTTAATAATATCTTGCACTTCTTGCTTGACCTTCTCTTTATGTTCTACTATATTCGTTGATTTATAGTGTTCTAAAGATATGCAATTAAACCAAATATTTTGAGAATATGAGGAAGTCTTACCAATCAGGGCTCGAAGAAGAGGTTCAATAAATGTGCAAATGTGAATTTTTTATACATTTTTTTCAATTTATCAAAATCCTAAATACAACAGTTGCTAAGAATATGATGTGTGTGCAATCTTTGCTACTTTAGTAGTCGATGGAATGGGTGGCATGACAAGGATCGCCCACTTTCCAATCTTTGTGAAGGCACTTAGATCAAGATGATCATCTCTCAACACTTAGAATATTGCACAAGGTTTAGGAAAAGCTACCGCTCCCAAGGATGACAAAGCAACCATGACAATTCCCGATTCACGTGTATGCATATGTAGAAAAATATAAATATATCTCATCTGAGTTGTCGCGTCATATCTTCACGTCGGGTTCACAATGTCAAGAGGATGGGAACGCTCCGTTGGTTGATCGGTTCAACTGCCAAGTTCAACGGCTCACACAGGGTGACTTTAGCAACTCAAGTAATTTTCTAACACTTGGAAGAAGGATATAAAGTCTTTATTTAAATCAATTTCACAAGGTAAAAGGATAGCCAATTCGGGTTGCACAAGGTAAATGGAATGACATTGGGTTTAGTTTCAACACCTATGTTCATATGCTCATTCATCATGTAAAGTTTCAAACGGTAAAAGATAGGGAAGGAATGCAAGGTATTGAAGCTTGAAAGAAATTCTCTTGAATTCTTAGCTTAAATCTCAAAAAAAATATACTTGTTGAAGGGCTTTGGTGTGCAGAACAAGAGGAGTAAGGAGAAGATGGAGGGAGAGAGAGAAGAGAGAAGAGATGTGCACAACACATGCTTGGGAGCCTCAAAACCCACATAATGATCTATCTTGAGGCTATGTATGTATGTATATATATATATATATATATATATATATATATATATATATATATATATATATATATATATATATATATATATATATATATATATATATATATATATATATATATATATATATATATATATATATATATATATATATATATATATATATATGTGTGTGTGTGTGTGTGTGTGTGTGTGTGTGTGTGTTTGTGTGTGTGTATGTGAATATGGGGGTAAGGTCACATGACCCTTACATCCCCAAAATTCTCCCACTTAAGGGACAATGTGAGCATAAGTAGTAACATATACAAAAGAATGATGTAGGACTATAGAATAATATACAAGAAGAGTCTGGATCTCAACCCCATACAGATCACCCTACACCAACTACCTCGAAAAAGGTATATCCATGCACCTGAAACTGCTCTAGACTCATATCAATAAGAGCCGAGCTCATATATGACTAATTCAAGAACTGATGAAGTTCTTGCAAAGCTCCCACTTGCTCTATGCCTATGTCAATCATCAAACGACTGACAACTCCAAGTGCAAATGCTCTAATAGCAACTGCAATGTCTGGTCTCGAGCATAACAACTCGTACATCACACTCCCAAATGTTGATGAAACATGTGCTATCTTAGCTAACCTAAGTATATTAGCCATGCATGTATCCAAGGTATCCCAAGCACCATTGTCAAGATCAACATGTCTTGACATGTCTATGTCAACATCTCATATGAGCGAATCCAAGAATGACTCCATGTTCGTTGACTCATCAACGTTTGAATCAGTCATCCTCTCAATCAAGGATGTGTCTAGTTGTGCATCTTAAGAGCTAAACTACTATATCACACATTGTGTACCACAAGAGCAAACTTGCTTTACCACACAAAGTGTATCATCATGTTATAAGCATCATGAGCATCCAAAACATGCTCTACATGTGCTGAGCATCTGAATCCTATCGTACATATGCATCAAGAATGTCAATAGACCTATGTGTAGGTAGACAAAATGAGACATGACGAGTCTCACATCGCACATAAGGTTGAAGTCCCACTAAGATGAGACTGTCTCTCACATGGAGTACCTGTAGTGCATACGTGTGCCCAATCCTAGCACCTCTGACAAGCATAAGCTGTCCCAACTACAACTGAAAATTATGCTCACCACGGATTCATAACATTTGCTCTCCTGTAACTGGCTAACTAAAATCAAGCTCATGGGGAATGAACGCACATGATGTACATGTCTGAGCATAAGTGATGCTCCACTAGGTAGCATAAGGCATACATCTCCTGCACCCTCAATGTCATATGTCATACCATCAGGCATGTGCACACATCCATGACTCTCAACTGAGAATCGACAAAACCACTCATAATTTGGAGTAATATGACAATTGGCTAATGCATCAAGCAACCAAGCCATATGTGTGTGTAGAGGAGGTACTAGGGAATCTACTTTTAACAGGAGCATACAACAAGCATTCCAGTACTTCACCTACTCAAGGGAGGTTCTCCTTAGGGAAATATACCCTTTAACACTTCTGTGAGCAGGCAGATATCAATTATTGCACAGAGTTGTGAATACTCAAGAAAGTAATAATGACAAAATGACAATAACAGAAGATCATCCACTCCTTAGTTCGAATCAGATGATTACAACATAGGCAAAGGAGATGCTCAAAAGTTCATGCTCTGGGCTAACATGCCACTCCAGAACTAAACAACATCAATACAAGGGATTCTTCCAACTCGTACAATGGACACAACTAGATGCAGACTAGCACTGATCAATACAAAGTATGAAGACTTGCTCTAAGGGAAAGAGCACAAAATACCAATGACTCACACTGAATGAAAAAACCAAGCCACTCTCTTCACACTATTGTGCTATTAGCCCTCCACTGGGAAGTCCACGCTCTGTATCCTCACTACAGAGTGACTTCCTACAGTAGGCTTGAAGCCACAAAGTGCAAAGAGAGGACCTCTGTACGTACGTATGTAAATGTGTATATCTGAATGTATATATCCCAAATGAACACAAATCCCTTGCTTTTATAGGCTCCAATAGGCCAAGAGGGCCTTGCCGATTCCTCACGTCCACTGATCACGCGTCGGTTGATTACCCAAGATTGGAGGGGTAGATCAAATATTCCACTTGATTTGAATTGGATCCTCAAAAATAGGCAGTCGTCATGAATGGTTGGCTGCAATAGTCATTTTTCCACTTTCACTTTTACCACTTACACCTTTACTGTCACTTTTGAATGCAATCTGAGATCCTCATTTTGTGCTGCCCATGATATTTGAATGACCTTGAGAAGCACATCCTTCACCTAATTTTGGTAGTAGCTTTTGATCCTTCATATTAAGTGGGCGGTATGGGAGGTGAGTTGTGGGGAGTTGAGAGAGATTATGGGGTTTGTGGAGGGCTGTGGAGAGGTGTGGAGTTGTGTGGAGTTGTGTGGGGTTTGTGGGGTTTGTTGGTTGGGTGGGAATAGGGGTGAGTTATGGGGAGTTGTGGGGGTTTTTGGGGTGTGATCAAAAATTAATCCAAGATTTCAAAGTTATTATTGGACCAACGGAAAGTACTCGTCGAGAGCTTTCCAACGATATATAAGACTGTAGGGTTTGGTTGAGAAATGATCCTCCAAATGTCCATCCAAACTGTATGAGAGCCTTATGTAAGGTCGTGGAAAAATGTGGGATTTGTGGGGTTTGTGGGGGGGTTGTGGAGTGGTGGAGGGCTGTGGAGTGGTGGTGGTGGTGTGGTGGAGGGCTGTGGGGTGGTGGTGGTGTGGTGGAGGGCTGTGGCGTGGTGTGGAGTGGTGGAGGGCCGTGGGGTGGTGGTGGTGTGGTGGAGGGCTGTGGGGTGGTGGTGGTGTGGAGTGGTGGAGGGCTGTGGGGTGGTGGTGTGCAGTGGTGGAGGGCTGTGGGGTGGTGGTGGTGTGGAGTGGTGGAGGGTTGTGGGGTGGTGTGGAGTGGTGGAGGGCTGTGGGGTGGTGGTGGTGTGGAGTGGTGGAGGGATGTGGGGTGGTGGTGGTGTGGTGGAGGGCTGTGGGGTGGTGTGGAGTGGTGGAGGGTTGAGGGGTCGTGGTGGTGGTGTGGAGTGGTGGAGGGCTGTGGGGTGGTGGTGGTGTGGAGTGGTGGAGGGTTGTGGGGTGGTGGTGGTGTGGAGTGGTGGAGGGTTGTGGGGTGGTAGTGGTGTGGAGTGGTGGAGGGCTGTGGGGTGGTGGTGGTGTGGTGGAGGGTTGTGGGGTGGTGTGGAGTGGTGCCAGAGGGATGAGGGGTGGTGGTGGTGTGGAGTGGTGGAGGGCTGTGGGGGCTTGTGGGGTGGTGGTGGTGTGGAGTGGTGGAGGGCTGTGGGGTGGTGGTGGTGTGGAGTGGTGGAGGGCTGTGGGGTGGTGGTGGTGTGGAGTGGTGGAGGGTCGTGGGGTGAGTGGTGGAGGTGTGGAGTGGTGGAGGGTTGTGGGGTGGTGGTGGTGTGGAGTGGTGGAGGGCTGTGGGGTGGTGGTGGTGTGGAGTGGTGGAGGGATGTGGGGTGGTGGTGGTGTGGAGTGGTGGAGGACTGTGGGGTGGTGGTGGTGTGGTGGAGGGCCGTGGGGTGAGTGGTGGAGGGCTTGTGGGGTGGTGGTGGAAAAGAGGAGGGCTGGTGGAGTTGGAGGGGGCCGCGAGGGTGGTGGGGGAAAAGAGGAGGGGACAGTGGGGTTGGAGGGGTCGGGGTGAGGGTGGGGCCGCAGGGGTGGTGGGGGAAAACAAGAGGGCTGGTGTAGTTGGAGGGGGTCGAGGTGATGGTGGGGGCCGCGAGGGGATGGTGGGGTTGGCGGGGGTCGGGGTGAGGGTGGGGCCGCAGGCATGGTGGGGGAAAACAGGAGGGCTGGTGGAGTTGGAGGGGGTCGAGGTGATGGTGGGGGCCGCGGAGGTGGTGGGGGAAAAGAGGAGGGGACGGTGAGATTGGAGGGGTCGAGGTGATGGTGGGGGCCGCGAGGGGACAGTGGGGTTGGAGGGGGTCAGGGTGAGGGTGGGGCCGTAGGGGTGGTGGGGGAAAACAGGAGGGCTGGTGGAGTTGGAGGGGTGTGGAGTTGGTGGTGTGGAGTGGTGGAGGGCTGTGGGGTGGTGGTGGTGTGGAGTGGTGGAGGGCTGCGGGGTGGTGTGGAGTGGTGGAGGGTTGTGGGGTGGTGGTGGTGTGGAGTGGTGGAGAGCTGTGGGGTGGTGTGGAGTGGTGAAGGGATGTGGGGTGGTGGTGGTGTGGAGTGGTGGAGGGTTGTGGGTGGTGGTGGTGTGGAGTGGTGGAGGGTTGTGGGGTGGTGGTGGTGTGGTGTGGTGGAGGGTTGTGGGTTGGTGGTGGTGTGGAGTGGTGGAGGGCTGTGGGGTGGTGTGGAGTGGTGGGGGGCTATGGGGTGGTGGTGGTGTGGAGTGGTGGAGGGCTTTGGGGTGGTGGTGGTGTGGATTGGTGGAGGGTTGATGGAGCTGGAGGGGGTCGAGGTGATTGTGGGGGCCGCGGGGAAGAGAGAGAGAGAGGGAAATACCGCGATATAGACCCCCACATCAAGTCTTTGCACCGTCCCGGTGCAATTCTCGAAGCTGAAAACAAGATAGTGAAGGAAGTTCTTCCTCCTTGACTTAACTCAGATAATCCTTCACCCTTAATTTAGGTACTTCTTCACCCTGGAAATATTGACCAGGAGTATCCTCTTACCTTGCAAATCCTCCAGATGTACTGATCCATAAGGTAATACCTTTACCACCGTGTAAGGTCCTATCCATTTGGGTGCCAGTTTGGTTGGAATTGCTGGGACCTGATGCACTAAAACCATGGATCCTTCCTGTACTTCATTGGACCTCAGATACCTGTCATGCAGTCTCTTGCGCTCTTCTTGTGTTACCTGAAGTTTTTGCATTGCTCCTTCTCTGTGTTCTTCTAATGCCACCAATCTCTCAATGGGAGGTTCAATTCCAATGGTTTTGGTTCCCATTTCCTTTCTGATAATGAATTCAAATGGGGCCAATGCCTCTTTTCCATATACTAAGCGAAATGGACTCTCACCAGTGGTTCCCCTTCTTGTAGTTCTGAAAGCCCAAATTGCACCGATCAATGCTTGTGGCCAAAAGCTTTGATGATCAAAAGATAATTTGTGCAGCAACCCGATCAAAATCTTATTGGAGCTCTCTGCTTGGCCATTTGCCCTTGGATAGTAGGCACAAGATTTTTTATGGAAAACCTTGTACCTATCAAATATAAATTGGAGCAGCTGATTTACAAAATGTGTTCCCCTATCACTAGTGATTTCTAGTGGGCAACCAAATCTTGAGAAAATATGTTTATACAAGAACTTAGCTACTGTTAACGCCGTGCAGTCCATAGTAGCTTTAGCCTCTATCCATTTAGTTGCATAACATGTGGCCATCAAAATATACTTCTTACCTCCAGGTTGGCCAGTTGGACTAATTGGTCCTATGAAATCAAGACCCCAGCGTTCAAATGGAAGCCATCCTGTAGATATGACTAATGGTTGGAAATTCAATCTGGTTGGCGTAGGAGCACACCTCTGGCAGATGTGGCATTCTTTAGCAAACTTGATCGCATCCTTGTAAATATGAGGCCACCATAGTCCTTTGTGGATGATTCTGCGAGCCAATTCTTCCCCCTTTAGATGCCCTTCACTGTGTGCTGCCTCTAGCAAAAGATTTACCTCCTCTGGATAGACACACTTTCTCAAGATATCATCCTAACAATATTTATATAAATTTCCATTTATAAGCGAATATGCTTTGGCTTTCAGGAGCAATCTTCTCTTTTCTATAGGTGTCAAGTGTTCTAGGAGTTTTCCAGTAGTGAGAACATGGAGAATTCCATCATACCAATCAGTCCAAATTGCTACTAGGAAGAGATTGCTATCCACCAGTTCATCATTAATACATGTTGCCTTCTCGCTCATTGCAGTCCTGGACACTTGATCTGCCATGTAGTGCTCTCTTCCTGGCTTAATATGAATATCAAAGTTGAATTCTTGAAAGAGGAGTAACCATCTCCAAATCCTTCCAGCTACTCTAGGCTTGTTTATCAAGTAATTCAAGGGCTGATGGTCGGATATGACTATAAAATGTACACCAAGAAGGTAATGGCGAAACTTCTGAAGAGCAAATACAATAGCCAAGCCTTCCCTTTCGGTCGTACTGTAGTTCCTTTCTGCCTGGGTGAGTAGTCTGCTGGCATAGGAGATAGGTTTATCAACCTTGTGTGATGATGGTTGAGCTAGAACTGCACCAACAGCATGAAGGCTAGCATTTGTATGCACATGAAACTCTAATGACCAGTTAGGAACACTTAAAAGTGGAGCAGTACATAACCTCATTTTCAGTTCACAAAATGCTTTCTCAGCTTCAACACTCCATGAGAAAGGGACTTTTTTATTGGTATGCCTTGACAAGGGCTTAGCTATTTCTGAGTACATTCGTATAAACCTTCTATGGTATCCTGCATGACCCAAAAAACTTTGCACTTCCTTTGGGCTTTGTGGAATAGGCATGGAAAGGATAGCAGTGACCTTTGCAGGATCCACCGTTATCCCTTCAGCAGATACTATGTGACCGAGAAGAGTGCCCTTAGTGACCAAAAAGTGGCATTTAGCAGGATTTAACTTCAAACCTGTTCTAAGACATTGCTCAAAGATTTCTTTTAGATTTTCCAAATGGTCATGGAATCTTGAACTGCTGCTCTTCTATCTGTGCCTGAAAATACTGGAAAGTCATCCATGAAAATGCGTAGAAAGGTTGTCAACCATTTGCCCAATATCAGATACATTGTTCTATTAAATGAAGCTGGTGCATTCTTCAAACCAAAAGCCATGCGGGTATAAACATAAGTGCCCCATGGAGTAACAAAGGCTGTTTTGTCCCTATCATCAGGATGAATCACTATCTGATTGTAGCCACTAAAACCATCCAAGAAGCTATACAAAGTGTGACCGGCTACTTCCTCAAGTACTTGCTCTCAAAAGGGCTGAGGAAATCCATCTTGAACAGTCACTTTATTTAAGGCACGAAAATCAACACAAACTCTTATCTTTCCACTATTTTTCTTGGGTACAATAACCATAGAAGAAAGCCACCTGGAATGTTCTAGTGGAACAATTATACCTGCTTCTTCTAGTTTTGTAACTTCCAACTTTACCGCCTCTGCATATTTTGGATTGAGTCGATACGGCCTACTTCTTGCAGGCGCGGCTCCCTCAACTAAGGGTATTCTGTGTAATCCAAGCTCCTCTGGTATCCCTATTAGATCTTTGTAGGACCATGCGACGACATTTTTATAAGCAAAAAGTAAAGAAGTTACCTTCTGCAGTAAAGGAGGATAATGCCATAGCCAAGAGGCTAAATGGACTACTTGAGGGTTCTCTTCATCTCCTAGATTTACTTCTTGAACCAGTGTTTCAGGACTAGTCTTGTTTGAGAAATCATCTCCACTGTATGCGAGAGTGGAATTTAGCTTATATTCTGCAATATGTTCCCTAGTCCATCCTTGAGGTATATCCGAAAAAGGAAGGTCTTCTCTGCACTCCGGCTCATCACTTTCCATCCCGGGTGCTTCTATATTTTTTGCCTCTTCAAAGTTTGTATTCTCCTGCAAACTCTCATTCTCCAACTCCTTGTGATCTTCATGGCCTTTTCCTGCAACTCCTTCATCCGTAACTTCTTCTTCTTCTATTTCACTGATTTCCATCGTGCAACACTCTGCACTTTCCATCATCCAATTCAATAATGTATCTTCTTCTTGGGGTAGGAAGGGCAGTGTCCACAGTATACCCAGTAGTTTTCCCTGAGTCAAATCCTTCTTCCAAATGTAGTTGCAGTTGGCTATTGGTGCTTGTTGAAATCCATAATTTGTTTTTCCCCCAATCTTGCAAAGCTTTTGCTTGCCTCAGCCAAGGTCTCCCCAGGAGTAAAGGGTAAGAAGTCTCCTGTGGAAGTGCAATAACAACAAAATCTAGAACAAAGTGGCAACCCTGTACTATCATCAGTACCTTTTCAATAATGCCAAGAGGCGCAACCCGATGTTGATCTGCTAGTGTAACTGTGAATTGTGCCATCTTGGTGGGGTTCAAATTCAGTTTCTTCATTGTGAAATCTGGCATCAAATTGATACCAGAGCCTCCATCTATGATCACACCTGTGAGAGCTTCATCCTTTATACAAACAGATAATCTTGAGCTCTGGTAGTCTGCCAAGGGTGGAGGGGGAAAATCAACCATGAAACCATCTATACTGGGTGATTGGACCAAGTGAGCAGAGTGTATAATCTTCAATAAGTCACTTCTTATTTTTGAATCCATCCTTATAAGTTCGTATAGACTAACCTTGTGATGAATACCTTTCAAGATCTGTTCAATGTTTACCTCATGAATGTCTTCTTGCAGAGTTGTTGGTTGGTCCCTTAGAGAAGTAGCCATCCTTTCATAAGCTCCTTCAATTTCTGCTTGGCCCTTCCACCCAAACTTCTTTTCCTCTTCTTTATCCTGGACTCCCTCTTGTTCCTCTCTATGGGTTGCTGCCGCTTGTCTAGCTCTAGTCATCATGGGCATTGAAGAAGATGAAACAACATAAGACTGAGTGGTCATACCTTCTTCTTGTGGAGAGACTACAATCATGTGGATTGGAGCAGGACGGCTTCTTGGGCAGTCTTTGGTATAGTGATCCTTAGCCTCCGGACAATGTTGACAAGGAGGTGTATCTTCTAGAAGGGAACACCTATTTTGCATATGGCCATACTCACCACATCGATAACACATCAATGGCCTATTATATCTAGGCTTTGTAGGCCGATTCTCCTCCCTATTAGGTGCATTTGAAGTACTAGCATAATACGAATCCAAAGCTTGAGGGTTACCTCATTGCTGTGTACCCTTGAGGTAGTAACAGTCTCTAGCTTCATGACCATCCTTTCCACAAAATTGACAGCTTACCTTGTTAGGGCAATTAGCATTGGAATGTCCATTGTTGTTACATATTGTACACCAAATCTGCCTTCTTATATCCTGAGTGGTCCGCAAATCTTCTAACTCACGGTGAAGTTGGGCTACTTCATCATCAGTGCGACATAGTGGTGGCAAGACCTTCTCTTCTTGTTGATTTTGTTGCATTCTCAATGCCTCCAGTTCCTTCCTCAGTTGCCCAATAGGGTCTAGTTCTATAACATAATTCGATTGTGTATCCCCTTCAAAATGTTGCCTTGCTTCTTCAATGTGTGATGCTGTTGCAACAAAATCATTGAGGGTTGCATCCAATCTAAGAGACTCACGTAGCTTCTGTTGAGATGACCTGGGCAGAGCTTTTTCTATCCATTTTTTAACCAAGAAGTCACCTGGAGCATGTGGCAGATGTGCAACAAGTGCTTTTGTTCTAGTGTGAATTTCATGAAAGGATTCACCTGATCTTAGCTTTAGGTTCTCTAGCTGATCTAGAGCTCTTTCCGAGGAATCACTTGGTCGAAATGTCTGTGAGAATGCCGTCTTTAGAGCCTCCCATGTAGCAAAATGGCCGTCTGCATATTGACTGTACCATTTGTCAGCAAGGCCTTCCAATGTGGATGGGAAGAGTACTAGCATTGCATCCTCTCTATTCTGCAGACCTCGTCTACGGCATAAGGAGATGAACCTCCTCACATGATCATCAGCATCCTCATAAGATTGTCCCTTGAAGGTAGGAAACTTGATATTGAGTCTGGAGAGTAAATGAGAGAGATCCTCCATTTGCACTGGTGTTTCTTCTGACGTATCTAAGGAGAAGTCTAATGTTCTCCTATGCTTCTCCGTTGATAGTGGTGTCGCACCGAAATCAATAGATAAATTCAAAGAGGGTAGAGGGGAGGTAGGTTCACTAGTTGAAGATATAGCTGACTTCTTAAGGCTCCTTCGTATACAAAGAGGCTCCTTATCTGCTCGCGTATGGGTCATGTACCTACTTGCAAATGCAATAGGGCAAAAATATTGAAAAGGAGGACTATTTACTATCCTCAGGCCTCTCACAGAAATGCAAGTGTCCCACCGTGCGTGCCAAATTGTAGAGGAGGTACTGGGGTATCTACTTTTAACAGGAGCATGTAGCAAGCATTCCAGTACTTCACCTACTCAAGGGAGGTTCTCCTTAGGGAAATATACCCTTTAACACTTTTGTGAGCGGGCAGATATCAATTATTACACAGAGTTGTGAATACTCAAGAAAGTAATAATGACAAAATGACAATAACGGAAGACCATCCACTCCTTAGTTCGAATCAGATGATTACAACATAGGCAAAGGAGATGCTCAAAAGTTCATGCTCTGGGCTAACATGCCACTCTAGAACTAAACAACATCAATACAAGGGATTCTTCCAACCCATACAATGGACACAACTAGATGCAGACTAGCACTGATCAATACAAAGTATGAAGACTTGCTCTAAGGGAAAGAGCACGAAATACCAATGACTCACACTGAATGACAAAACCAAGCCACTCTCTTCACACTATTGTGCTATTAGCCCTCCATTGGGAAGTCCACGCTCTGTTTCCTCAGTACAGAGTGACTTCCTATAGTAGGCTTGAAGCCACAAAGTGCAAAGAGAGGACCTCTGTATGTACGTATGTAAATGTGTATATCTGAATGTATATATCCCAAATGAACATAAATCCCTTGCTTTAATAGGCTCTAATAGGCCAAGAGGGCCTTGCCGATTCCTCACGTCCACTGATCACGCGTCGGTTGATTACCCAAGATTGGAGGGGTAGATCAAATATTCCACTTGATTTGAATTGGATCCTCAAAAATAGGCAGTCGTCATGAATGGTTGGCTGCAATAGTCATTTTTCCACTTTCACTTTTACCACTTACACCTTTACTGTCACTTTTGAATGCAATCTGAGATCCTCATTTTGTGCTGCCCATGATATTTGAATGACCTTGAGAAGCACATCCTTCACCTAATTTTGGTAGTAGCTTTTGATCCTTCATATTAAGTGGGCGGTATGGGAGGTGAGTTGTGGGGAGTTGAGAGAGATTATGGGGTTTGTGGAGGGCTGTGGAGAGGTGTGGAGTTGTGTGGAGTTGTGTGGGGTTTGTGGGGTTTGTGGGGTTTGTTGGTTGGGTGGGAATAGGGGTGAGTTATGGGGAGTTGTGGGGGTTTTTGGGGTGTGGTCAAAAATTGATCCAAGATTTCAAAGTTATTATTGCACCAATGGAAAGTACTCGTCGAGAGCTTTCCCACGATATATAAGACTGTAGGGTTTGGTTGAGAAATGATCCTCCAAATGTCCATCCAAACTGTATGAGAGCCTTATGTAAGGTCGTGGAAAAATGTGGGATTTGTGGGGTTTGTGGGGGGGTTGTGGAGTGGTGGAGGGCTGTGGATTGGTGGTGGTGGTGTGGTGGAGGGTTGTGGGGTGGTGGTGGTGTGGTGGAGGGCTGTGGGGTGGTGTGGAGTGGTGGAGGGCCGTGAGGTGGTGGTGGTGTGGTGGAGGGCTGTGGGGTGGTGTGGAGTGGTGGAGGGCTGTGGGGTGGTGGTGGTGTGGAGTGGTGGAGGGCTGTGGGGTGGTGGTGTGGAGTGGTGGAGGGTTGTGGGGTGGTGTGGAGTGGTGGAGGGCTGTGGGGTGGTGGTGGTGTGGAGTGGTGGAGGGATGTGGGGTGGTGGTGGTGTGGTGGAGGCTTGTGGGGTGGTGTGGAGTGGTGGAGGGTTGAGGGGTGGTGGTGGTGGTGTGGAGTGGTGGAGGGTTGTGGGGTGGTGGTGGTGTGGAGTGGTGGAGGGCTGTGGGGTGGTGTGGAGTGGTGAAGGGTTGTGGGGTGGTGGTGGTGTGGAGTGATGGAGGATTGTGGGTGGTGGTGTGGAGTGGTGGAGGGTTGTGGGGTGGTGGTGGTGTGGTGTGATGGAGGGTTGTGGGGTGGTGGTGGTGTGGAGTGGTGGAGGGCTGTGGGGGGGTGTGGAGTCGTGGGGGGCTATGGGGTGGTGGTGGTGTGGAGTGGTGGAGGGTTGCTGGAGCTAGAGGGGGTCGAGGTGATTGTGGGGGCCGCGGGGAAGAGAGAGAGAGGGAAATGCCGCAATACAGTGTGGTATCCAATGAACAGGAAGAATCTTGAGATGATGCATAGGAAAATGTGATATCACCATACTAGCATAATCAACTCCCATAGACTCTCCTAAAACCACTACTTGACATACATCACATGTATATCTCTAACATCATCATCGCATCCACCTGAAGCAACATCATCAAATATGGCCCTAACAACCACAATGCCAACATCAAAGTTGTTGATATGATCTATGTCTCACATGAGTCAATGGACTCGCATACATATCATGTAGTCTGTGCCATAATGCACTACTCATCTCCTCATACATAATAGAATCGTATATAGAATCCACAAGTTGTAATCGGATAGTTGAGCTGGCCAATGCATGCATATCCATCCATACATGGTCAGGCATGTCACGAGGCCTTTGTGCATCTCTATGCACATACATGTGTAACCCTACAAAAACCAATGTATGCCACATCTGATCTTTCCATCTTCGAAAGTCATCAAATTGAGAAGATACCATGCTAGCAATCCAAGAGACTATAAATGTAACAAGGTACTAGAAACAATACGCTATCCTCAATAGGATCACACCTGCATATACATATGCATAACTCACATCGTAAATATCTCGCTAGAGAAGAAACCATGTGAGCCACATGTCACATAACCATGCATCTAGAATGCACATAAAACATGAGCATAAGCCTGCTCACCAAGTCTCCAAACTGACCAAGTAGATGTGGAAGAATCCTAGAAAAAAAATCAGCAAAGTATCCCTTGTAAACTAAGCAATCAAACAAGATAACCAATAATGAAAGAATAATGAGTAACATGTCACCACCTGTCATTGTTCCAACCAAAGATAATGGCAAATACATATGCCAAAAAACTTATGGCAATACATGCCAATACAATGGCGATACACCTCCCATAGAAGAATGAATCTTGAAAGATGGTCTTATCTATCACGAATAACATGTGACCAAGTCCAAGTAAATGGAGATAAGCAATGTTCCAAAGCTATCACGCAAGCATAAAGGCTCTACTAGAGTACTCTTTTAGCATGAAAGCCAACAAAACTTCGGTAGCATCTCCTTTGTAAAATGGACTCTAAGCCAAAATAACCATGTGGGAATCACCATCCACATATGCCAAGAATCACACTAGTAAATAAGATATCAAATCAATGACCATATACTAATAGAATAGCCAATCAAGGTGACAAACATATGTGCAACTGAGGCTCTAATATGGATCATGTACCTGCATAAAAACCCAAAAATCAACTCTCATAAAATTATGTGCAATCGGCAAGTAAGTCTATAACCAAGTGGCATAAATGAGATAGACACCACAATGCCACTATACATCCACTGACAATGCCATGATCAAACTCATGATGACATAAACCTCAAAAAAAGAAGGTATACCATAATGTCATCTCACATGTCAAACACGTGATAATATCATGCTCTACTCTCATATAGAGGAGCCACCACAATGATCATACATGGATAATGCCTTCAAGCTCTAAAAGTAAGAGCTCGCATACCAAAAAATCTCTCTCGAAGAAGTTCCACAACAAAATGAACCTCCAAAGGCAAGTAAAGTTCTTGTGGTAAAAATATGTTGCTCTGGGTTTTGCTATTTCATCGATGATAAGCTTTGAATTTGAAACTTTTGTTTTGTAAGCAAACTTCAAAAACTCTTTCTTAGCTACGTAATGATATATAGAACGCTTCAATCGGAGGTTTGTAGCTCAAGATATACACAAAACAAGCATCTACTATCAATTTCACCTTCATATGTAGCACTATTGCTCTATATTTTGCAATTTTGGTGACCTAGCACTCAGAATCTGGAGGTGTGTTCTTCTACAAAGTTGTAGCTTCTTTTTGCAAAGTTAAACCACTTGAATCTAACCTATAGAACTCGAGTTATAACCCAAAAATTGACTTGTTGTCCAAGTGATTGCAGATACGTTTTCTACATTAGTCTGCATTTTTTGAATTTTCCATGATTTAGAACTTCGAATCAAGTTCTGGACCCTTCTATAAATTTAATGTAGCCCTTTATCTCAGCTACACACAAAACTTTAAAGTGCACCAATTTGAGCTTCCTAGCTCGAGTAATGGTCAAAATATTGAGCACCTATCAAGAGGTACTGACCTGCACATTCACCTCTTGTGACCTAAGCTTCCATTGAAGCTTCTTGCACACAAGCCTTCAGTAAGCTCTGATACCAATGAAGGGCTTTTGTGTGTAGAACAAGAGGATTAAGGAGGAGATGGAGGGAGAGAGAGGTGAGGAGAGACGCGCACACATGTGTGGGAGCCTTGAATCTCACATAATGATCTCTCTTGAGGCAATGCTCTATAAACAATATATATATATATATATATATATATATATATATATATATATATATATATATATATATATATATGAATATGGGAGTATAGTTGCTCTTCTTGAATGGTTGTCGAGTTTGCTTTCCTAGTTAGCATGCTTCACAAAACTCATGCAGTCTATAACATCGTTGAATCTTGGAAGACCTCTTATCACTTCATGAATGCTCATGTACCACTTCGTGAATGCTCATATCATATTTCCAAACCTTTTGTGCCACAAATCGATTTCAAGAATTTTCTTGTTTCCAAACTGAATATACATCACCTTTCCATGTGGATGTTGAATGTCCAAAGTGAACATCCTACCTTCTTTCCTTCCTTGAGCAATGACCTTGAATCTTTCTTTTGGATTCTTTATAAAGTAGCCTTTTTCATTGATGATAACATGATATCCTTTCTCTACCATTTTTCCTATTGAAATCAAATTCTTTGCAATAGTAGGAACATGAAGAACATCAGTCAATACCTTCTTGTCTCCAAGCTTGATTTCTCCAACATGCTTAATTGTGTGTTGAGTTTCATCACCAGTCTTTACACATCCTTTTCCACTTGGAGCTTGTAAATTTGTGAATAAATCTCCTTGGCGCATCATATGATTGCTACAACTTGAATCTATAAACCATTTTTTATCATCATTTCTCGGGCTATTGTACTCATGCTCCATGGCAAGCATGGTTTGCTTGTCTCCTTCACTTGATGTACTCACATAGTTACTTTGGATCCTTTGGCTTCCTCCATTCGGCCTTCCATTCTTTTGCCAACAACCATCTGAATAATGTCCTACTTTACCACAATGATAGCATGTTATACCTTTATGAGGATCGTATGAACCTTGACCTCTTCCTCTATTTCCTCGACCTCTTCCATGTGTGCTATCATTTGAGTTGTCCTTGTTGTCCTCCAAGTTGTATTGGTAGGAATTTGCATTGTTGTAGCTTCTTCCTCTTCCTCTCGATCCTTCTCTTGAGTTCCTTCCTCTACCTCGACCTGCATATAACATTTGTTTATGGCTCTCCTTACCTTTGTTTCCTAGTCCTTGTTGAGTAGCCTCTTCAGCCACAAGATTTGGTATAATCTCATCGAATGTTGGTAGAGGATCTCTATAAAGAATGTTTGTGACGAGGGGCTTCCACTTTTCTTCACTCCTCAAGCCATTGAGGGCTATTTGGAAGATTTCTTCCTCTTCTAACTTGCATCCAACTAATGCTAGTTGATCTCGAAGCTCCTTGATCTTCAATGTATACTCAGTAATGCTTTGGTTTGAGCTTCTTCATGTTGTTGAGCTCATTCTTGAGTTGCATCTTCTAAAACCTTGTTGAGGTAGCATACACCTTCTCCAATGTTTCCCAAACTTCCTTGGCTGTCTCTAGGCTTTGCGCATGACCAATCATAGTGTTAGAAATAGTTTGTGAAATGAGGAACATCACCCTTTGATTCCTCTCTTCCTAATTTATAAATTGTCTCTTTTATGTTGGAATAATGTTAGGATCTTGAAGGTCTACTGGTTGTGTATCATCTTTAATAACTAAACTCCATAAACCTTTACCTTTAAGATGATTTTTCATTATATACCTCCAAGACTGAAAGTTATCTTTATCTAGCTTCTCAACTTGCTGTCCTAAATCAGCCATTGAAGACTTCCAAGTTTGAAGTTTACCTCAAATATGTTGTGGTGCTATATCTTGACTTTACGAAGATCCCCCTTGATTTGTAGCTTCTCTTTTGCTTTACTTAAATTCCAATGCTTTGCCCCTTCAAGTTCCAATGCTCTACTGTTTAGCTCTGATACCAACTGTTGGAGAAATTCCTCTCCTATGCATAACAAAAAGTGTAGAAGACCTTCTCAAGATCAAGACTTTTACCTATAGTTGAACCTTAAAATGAAAATTGGTATCAATTGAAGAATAAAATGAAATTATGGCTTTGGTCAATCAAACTAGACACTAATAGATTTCAAATGAGCTATCGAACACTCAATTTGAAGTATTTTTGGTTTGGCAACACTTTGCCTCAAAATAGGCTACCTGTCCACTCAATTAACATTAGGGAAAAAAATGAACCCTGCATGGGCCTTTTGGATTAAGGAGTGATTAGTGATGGACCAATGAGAGGAGGGTGGTGGACACAGTCTATAGCCTATAAATCACTAGGCTGAAGGGGGATGAGGGGACAGGATTCCCCTATGTTCAGGTTTTGCCTCTAGAGAGAGAAAGGAATCTCGTAACTTACCAGGGCCCAAAAATTCAAAATTTTCAAAAAGTTATAAAACTCATCATAACACCATTTAATGGTCCCCCAACCACTTTTTAGGATCAACAGTGCTATTTTTGGGTTCTAAATCAAAATCCGTGCATGAACTGAAGTGAAAAAAGTGACTTTTTCAAAAATAACTCAAAATGCAACTTTCTCCCTCCAAAACCTCACATTTTCATACCCAGGTCCCAAAAAGTCATCTCTTTCCACTACTTTCTCTCCCTAGCACACCATTGAAGCTCCTGCATCTCCATTTCTTTCTCTATGCATCATCTTCTTTGAATTCCTACTGTCACTTCCATAGCCTGATCTCCAATGGAGAAACCTAAATCTCATAGACGTCCAAAAGATGAGGTTATCGCGATAAAATGTCACAATATCAAGGCTCCAGAAGGATTTTGGTTAGGACAAGAGTTCTGCAAAGGTGCATGGGTGTACATGCAACCCTCTAGTGTTGGTCCTCACCGTGTGAGAGATCGTGGAAACTTGGATCTTCATTGGAAAGGGAAGTTACTAGGCTTCAAAAAGCTCAAAAATGGTGAAACTGTTGCCATTGTACAACATGTGTTCACAATGTCAACCATGAAATTGGAAAACTCAAACAAAATGAGATATCCTATCAACTGTAAGTATTACTCATTGACTTTTGTCCAAATTTCATAATATACCTAGCTAAGTTGTGTAGTTTTTTGTTGTAGACATATTTCCTTCTACCTTGGTGGAAGAACAACCACTTCATAGTCTTACAGGTACTTTCCAAGCATTGCATGCAGATGTTGGGTCGATAGTCTTTCCACAAGCCCGTCCTGCTCAGCTATTACGTGACAGAGTTTTCTTTTACACACATACATATGTTGTACCCTCTTCATCAAATGATTTTGGCAAGTTAGAGATGATTAAGGTAGATTCTCTCTTAAAGTTCGAGTGGCCGCAACCTGATGTATGGACATTAACATCTTTGAAGCATAAGATGGTGATGGACATACACAACTCTTTGAAATTTACAAGAGTTTCAAGATCTATAGGATTACATTGGTGTGTTCCTGTTCATTGTTTTGTACATTTATTTCAGATATTCACAATTCTAGAGACTTCAACAATGTTCATGTTAAAAGATATCACGTATGAGCAGGTAGAGGGTTTGCTAGGTGAAAATTGGGGACTTGTAGAAGGATTCACCAAAGGGGATAGATACATTTGTAAAATTGGTGCAACAGGCATAGGATTTCGATACTTGAAACATCGTACTTCATTGTACATTAGATTCTATTATGATCGTTGGATGTGTAAACTTGGTGAATGGATACCACTACAAAGTTCTGAGGGTGTTTTACTTTCATTTGAAATTAAGATAAATCTACCCAACAACGAAATGGAAGTTATTTCAGTAAATCATCATTGGACTCTTTCCAACGTGAGAGAACATCTAGTAATCATGGGATTTGAGGATCTGGATCAATCAAAGTTCAAAATACAAGGGCATAAGGTAAGTAGCATATGGTATTTCTTCTTTTGTTTATACAAATTCTTACACTCAAATATGTTCATTTAAAGTTTTCTATTTGTCTGCAGATTGGTAAGAGGTTGGAGGATAAAATTAAAGTCCTCCTTGAATGGAGTGTGGATGGAACTCAACTTTCATTGTCATAGCTCAAGAACTATTTGAGTGCTACAGTGTACACACAACCTATGTTCCATTTATAATCCTACATCTGCAACAATGTATTTAACATGCAATACATGTAGCATGTAAAAGTTTTTGATCTCAATATGATGTACAATTTGCCAAATCTTTGGTTTTTCCAATGGCAATTTATTATAATTTTAAAAATCTGAGAATTTATTTTTTCTATTGTGTTGTCATGTATCTTATTCTGGTTAATGATTTTGTTCAATCTTTTTATGAGCAAAAGTTTTTTTTTTGAGAGTTTTGTGCATGATTGTTTTATTTGAAGGTATCAGTTTTAGTTTTAAAATGGGTCCCACTCACTTTAAAATTTTGAAACTACTATAAAAGCAACACTTATTCTCTCATTTCTCACTTTTGCAACCAAGAAGAGCTACAATCACTAGCAGAGTACGCACACAAGCTAGCATCACGCGCAATGGCTGCCGCATCCTCCAATACCCTGCAACCCAAACGTCCACGTGAACTCTTCAATGAGTTCTTGGAATCAACTGAGTTCAAAGGTCAAAACCACTTGTATGACCTACTGTCTAGAGTCCCTGATCTAGACAAAACAATTCAACTGAACTCTGATGTGCTCAAGGAAATCATAGAGTTCCTTGAGTACTACATATTGCATTTTTTTATAGAAATACCGCCTTATGAGGGTAAATGGGTTCCATGTGACCTTCTACTCTACATACACAGAGGCGATGAAGCCTTCATGAAGCGCCTTAAGCGCTTCATGGAAATTGCAGAAACTGCTAGCCACTGACTAGATGACTCTGTGCCATTAGTAAAAAAAACTTAACAAAAAGAAGAGGATGGGTACAAAGTACCTATCCTACATTGCAACAACATATTTTATTATTAATGAGGAGCTGGAACCTACACCTGTTGAGCTCCCCAACCTTGCCACTGGGGGTTTTGTTAAGGAGAAGAATGAGCCTCAACAGAGGCCATAAATTTTGCCAAAGAAAGCATTACAATCCACCAAGAATTTCCTGGTGGTGTTGAGGATAAACTACGTGCACAATCAAGCATGGAGGAGGCCCCCCCTTCAAATCTCAACCCCTCTGAGCCCACATTACCAGAGGTGGAACTTGAATATCTCTCCAGCATCGTTGTGGATGGAGAGGAATTTATTTTACTCCATGACATTGAGAAGGCATTCGGTCTACGTTTAGATGAATGCTTGAGTATTTTCTCCACAATGTCAGATGTTCCACTTGACAACACATCTAACATACTTGAAAAGAAGTCCATCCCACTTGGGGATTCTGTGGCAGACACCATAGCAATGGTGTGTGCTGATATTTTAAATGATGACAACAATTCTACTACAGAGGAGGAGTTCAGTGCAGCACAGGAGAGGATCCTGAAGCAAAAAATTCCTACATCCCCTGTAGCAGAGCAGAGTGGCATGGCCCACTCTAGCATTGATCTTGATGCCCTTAGAAGAGGGGAGGAAGAAGACAAGCTTCATGATGTAAGTGGTAATTGAATTAAATAAATCGATAATTTTAAGTTAACATTGTAAGAGCTTGAATTCTCATTTGTTCTTAACAGGAAGCAATTGAGCTCGACAAGTTCGCAGCAAGGTCTGGTGGGGATCGAGCTTCTCGTGGGAGTGGTGCATCCTTGGCAAACTACATCGGAAAGTTGCCAAAGGATGATTTTGTTATCGTACACAAAGACTACAGTCCCGATGGGCACTTCATCACTTGGTGCTTGAAGGCCCTTAGCAAGATTTTGTGTTTATGTACAATTACCCAAGGCACTAATTGTGTCATTTTGGTTAGGAAATCCTTAGTTGTAACTACATTAGGACTTAATTTTAGAGGAAAAGTATTAGGGCAAATAGGTATCGCCATGGGTCTTGGAATGCAAGACCCCCATGTAATATCAAGATCTGTATTGACTTACCAGCTGCCTCAATCTCTACAAAGGAGAAAGAAAGTTGTAGAGAAATTGAAGGTAGCTGGGAAATGATGTAATGTCTTGATAATACAAACTTTTTTTTTCATCATTTGTCTAGTTCTGTATCTGAATGTGCTAAAAAATTGAACTTATCTTCTCTCCACAAATTGTATCTAATTGGGGGTCTTTGTATTGTCCTTTGGTCCTTTGTATGATTATATGCATAAAAAAGGCCAAAAAAGCCCCAGCCACAGAAACGCGGGAAACAGCCCTACAAAATTTTTGCAGGGCTGTTTCCCGCGTTTCTGTGGCTGGGGCTTTTTTGGCCTTATCTAGTGTTTTTAGGTGCTACAATACATTGGAAAGTATGTAATTTCAGATTTTCACTTGGTTTTGGTAGAATCAGGACCAAAAGTTTCCAGTAGGGTAGAAACTCAGCCTTAACTAGCTAAAGATCTCATTGCCTGTAGGGTATAACCTCTTAATAACTTGACCATTGCATCTCTACCATATGTCTTATGCTTAGAAAAGACCAAATATTGCAAAAAAAACCCCAGCCACAGAAACGCGGGATTCAGCCCTGCAAAAATTTTGCAGGGCTGAATCCCGCGTTTCTGTGGCTGGGGGTTTTTTGGTATGAAAAGGACATGTTGCACACCAATAGGTAGAAAAGGAACATATCTAGTCACAAAACAATAGGCAAGTGCATGCATGTTTAACTGAATCCATATATAACTGACTGAAAGAGAGAGAGAGAGAGAGAGAGAGAGAGAGAAAAAAGAGACAAAGAATATAAGTCAAAACAAAATTTTCTATTATCCATTGTATTACATCGCAAAGTAGCCTATCATAGGGTATAATATACACATATTGGGTTATTTCCTCTAATTCTTCTTGCTAGCTGAATGTCCTTCGGTTGTATGGTTACTCTCTTGGCATGGATAGCACAGAGATTAGAGTCCTCAAGCATGGAGATGAGGTAGGCCTCAGCTGCCTCTTGAAGTGCTTCAAGTGCTATCCCTTGTATTCTTAGACCTGCTTGGTAGCTTTGTAGTTCCTCTTTCACTACCCTTGCAAAAGCTCTTCGTGGTATGAGTAGTTCAACGGACTTTTGGTAGTGTCGTATCTCTGCAAAGGCTCTGCAGTACTTCCTTCGTCTTTGTGGAGCTCTTGTGTTGGGAGGTATGTTTGGCTGGCGTTGAGGTCGACGTCATGGTTGATAGTTTTTTTTTCTCCGATGTACACAATGTGAGGGCCCAACTTCATCTTGCACATTTTGTTGTTGATGTGGTTGTTGACTTTGCTCTCTTTCCTCCTCTGTTGGTATTTGCCCTTGTCCTTGTGGAAGTGTCTTACCTCCATGTGTCACCCTATGGCTCGTTGGAATTTGCATATCATTCCATGGTGGTTGATTGCTGCTTTCCTCGTTCGGGGATGACTCTTCTTTGCTTTCTGGTACACTCCTTCTGATCTTCTATTTGGGTCTTGATTTGATGGGTGTCCTTGTTGGTGGCTCATCATCTGAAATGGCCTCTGATCGTCCTGGAGTGTAATACTCTTGTCTATTGGACACTTCATTTTCTCGCATTGAATTGCTCCCAGGTGGTGTGCCATCATGTGACACAGGCACAGATGTGCTCTGGGAACCACTTCGAGGCCTTTGGGGGGGGTTGCAACCATGGTGGGTGTTGTGTCCCTAGATGAGGGCTAGGAAAGAAGACGCGATCTTTCCTTGCAGTTTGCTTGGTGCGTGCCATTCTCTTGAGTTGCAAAAAGTGTGAAATGAAGTGAGTTCTCTCTATTTATAGAGTTTTTTAAAAAACTGTTTGTTCACACTAGAATGGACAAAACCTATTTAAAAACATACAGAATATTATATATTAAATAATAACACATTGAAACCAAGATTACAATAATCATAGGTATTACCACATAATGGGAAATAACGAATTCACTTTACTTCCAAGCTGAGCCTTCTCGTTGTCTCCTTGCACGCCACTGAGCATGATGAAGAGGACCTAATGATGACTTCCATTTCTCACTGGCAATGTTGTGTTGCATCGTTCTTGCAAGTTTTGCCAATTTTGAATCCCTAAGTCGTTCCACAAAAAACTTTCTCGAGAATGTAGTGCGGTAAAACCAATTAAACATCTCCTCCATGTAGTTTGATTGCATTGGGCCACCACCATGTCGGGTGTTTTTGAAGTAGACACCCCTCGCTTTGTAGTGTGACTTTTCCATTCCTTGGGTACTGAAAATCTCTAATGACCCATATCGATGCATGAAAAAAGCTCCATGTGCAAACAAAATATGCTAAAAATTGTTAAGTACATTGGAAAAAGTTAAGTGCAATGAACACTTGTAGAAGAAGATTACACTTACAATGTAGTGTGTTATATTGCTCTCTCCCCAACATTGAATGAAACACTTGGTGAACTCCACTAATGTTTCTTGAAACATTTGACATTGAATAGCACTAGACCTAGTCAGACCCATTAAGCCTACCAACTTATCAAAGCTCGACCAAACTTTCTTTCTCTTATTACAAAGATCAACTTGAGAGTCATTGTCTGTTGTGATCATGCATAGGTCTTTCCGCAGCTCATAACGTTCATTATTTTGAGTGCTAGTACCTCTTCTAAAAAATGTCTTTCTTTATTCCCTGTCATTGACACTTGTTGCAAGCTATCTTGAGATTCTCCGACTTTCTTAACAACTAGGGTTACATTTCCACCATTACAACCAATTGAATTAAGAAGTTCCTCCAATTTCTTTATAACTTGAATAGATTTATCAACTGGCTTCATGGCAAATGTGTATTCTATATGGAGCTTCAATAGTCTATCAAAAATTCTCATGAAGGCATGCAAGGTGCAAAAGTGGACATTGACTAAAGGGAATGGAATAATGGGATTCCAATCCTTATCTGACATGTCACGATTAGGTGTACCTAACATGGGACACCTCATTAAAGGTGTATCCCATTCAGCAGATGGAGTTGCATCTGTGTCATCAACTAAATCATCTATGTTGTTTTGTTTTCTCTTTGTTCGTTTATAACCTCGTGTGCAATATGGACAAGGATAGAGAGTAGATGCACCTTGTTTGCACCCTAACATGCATTTGATAGTCTTTAAGTCTCCACCCAAGTGCCACTCTACTTCAAAATCACCAAGGCTTTCTACATTGATTTTGGCACCATGAATTTGAGAATTTATCACCTTTGTGATCGCTGGGATCCTATTGAAAATCCATGTAAAAACATCATTGGATTCTTTAGGTACTTCAATAGCACCTAACCACCATATATCTTTCTCGGATTGGACACTATATGTAAAGAGATGGGTAGATTATTCACTATCATCAATAATAGCATGGGCCATAGCTTCGTTCATGAGTGTCACACTAAGTCTCTCCATACGGCGTCCCTTTATGATTTGACATTCGTCTATCTTCAATACAAACTTGAGTTTGGAACCACAATCTACATCAAATAACAAACATTATATTATTAAAAATACTATGAATGTCATTATCAAAACAATGGATATACCTTGAAGTGTGGATCTGTAAAATTTAACCATTTCCTTTTGAAGCCTCTCCAAATTGACAAATATGTTGTTGTACTTTGTGTAGATGAATCCCTTTCTAGATGTGTTTTTCAACTCTTTCTTTGATGTAGATGAATGATAAATGGATGCAGGCATAACATCTTCTATATGCAGGTAATTGCCAAGAGTATTGGCTACATCCTCATTGGTCATCTTCTTCTTCAGAGATACCTTGTAAGGGCATGGAAAAATGCTCTGGAAAATACCTTTGTTTTGTAGAGCCTGCTTCAAAGGATTGTACAATGCAGTGTACGCTCTAGTACTAACACCTGCTTCATCACATACTATTTGTACCTCACTAGGACTAATAATATCTTCTAAGTTGCCTGCAAAATCTTTAATCACTTGGGTTTTGATGTG
Organism: Ceratopteris richardii; assembly: GCA_020310875.1. Taxonomy (NCBI): domain Eukaryota; kingdom Viridiplantae; phylum Streptophyta; class Polypodiopsida; order Polypodiales; family Pteridaceae; genus Ceratopteris; species Ceratopteris richardii. Next base: position 120,522,723 of record CM035421.1, read on the forward strand.
ATTTCCTATTGGTGAATCCAAAATCATAAGCACATGTTTGTTGCTAAGACAAGAATTCAAAAACTTCAATTGATCATCCATTGTTGAGGAAGCACTCGCATCTTCAACAAATGACCTGCACAATAAGAATCTCAATCTAAAAGTCTTTTAACATAACTAAACAAAGGAAATACATACCTAAGTGCGTAAACACGTCGTTTTCGTGCTCCACCACCAGTTGAAAGAGCTTGAAAGGATGATAATGGTCGTTTCCTAAATCTTATCCCAAGTGGAGTCTCTTTTAGTTGTGTAAGATTGGCTTTTAACTTTGTAATTGTGCTCTCCTTTTCTTCCACATCTTGTTGGAGTCTATTATTGTGCTCATCCAAAGATTTGATAGCACTTTCTAAAGTGTGTATAGCACTCTCTAAACTGTGTATCTTGAAATGGTTGTGATGATTGTTGCATCCAATAATTTGCTATAGATGTGGAATGGTTAGACAATCGCTTGCAATAGCGTAGCAGTCCATCTTCACCGCAACCAAGGAATTGTAGAAAGCTGGAGATAGTATGGAATCTAGGATGAACATTAGCCATTGGATCCAAGGGATACAAAGCACCATGGACCCAAAGATCAATATTCTTCTCTCCAGCTGCACGTCGTGCATTTTGAGAATCTATGTCATTCCTACCTCTAGTTGTTGGTGCAAATTATGTAGGAACACGAACATGTACACTCTTTGAGTGAGGAGCATGCGCTGGTGCTGGTGTCATGTTCGTAATACATGTGAGCACCATGATGTTCCAAAACTCCAGCACCAAATGGGAAGAAGCACAAAGATGGCTGGAATGGCTAGTACAGCAGCTGTGTGCAAGAAAAAAAGTGTGTTTTGGTATGTGGATAGGTCAAAATCACTTTTTTCAGTATGCTAGAGGGAAAATGAGTTTTTTTTCAAAAATTCATGTTTTGGGGCAACCAAAGTTACGAGTTTGATGATGTGGCACTTAACTTTTGGAGGGATTTTGAAAAGTATGTTTTTTAAGTATTTTTTATAAAAATAAGACTAAAAAAATTAAGTTCTGACATATACACAAAAGTATGGGCCATTTTGAATAAAGAATAGCTGAAAAAGAGACTTTTTCAGAAAACTCATTTTTTTATTCATAAAGATGGACGGATTTGATGAGGTGGAAAGTGGTTTTTCTCTCTCTCTCTATGTGTAGAAGAGAGAGAAGGTCCTAGCTCAGCTTAAAAAAAAGCCTACTTCAGCCTACCAAAAAGTGCTCTATTAAATGCACTTTGTCCCCTTAACAAAGTACAAGATTAAGCTTAATCCCTAAAAATTAGGAATCCTTACAAGGCCCATGCAGGGTTCACTTTTTTTCCTAATGAGCTAAAAACTAGACTTCACTAAAAACTTAATAACTCAAAGATCATGATGAATTTGACAAAACTATTCCAGATAGAGGAATTATATAAGATAAGCTTTTCAAGGAATATTTAAACTCTAGAAATGGATACATATGTTTAGAGATATAACTTTTGCAATCAGGCTACCTAGAAATGGTGAGCGGCTAGACATAGTGTGTGAGACAGTAGAAAACAAAATGACTAAAACCAAATGAACTACCTACAAGGGGACTTCGGTGCCTTCTTGCTTTGTAATTGAGTGTCCTCCCTTGCCTCTCTTGTAGCGAAGTGACTTCAAGCTCTCATGATGACTTTATGAGCTCTTCTCCATAACTCCTCCACAACTTTGAGTAGCCACTCTTCACGTTCAGTTCAGTTTTTGGATTGATTCTCGTTTGGCCTCAACTACTTGCTGAAGTAAATGTTCCATTTTTCATTTTTGTATTTTCCTTCTATTTGAAGAAAATATTTTTTACAAAATATATATGACCTTGCTTGTTTCTTTTTTTAATAGTTGTCGTAGAAGATTGACCAACAAATCAACCATAAGGCATCTGAGCCACACACACTCAACTGTTGTTGTGAAAGCTACCCTATACTCAGCTTCACAACTTGAAGTGGCCATAGTAGGTTGCTTCTTGTTCAACCAAGATATGCATGAGCTACCAAGCATGAAGCAAAAACCACTAGTGGACACATGAGTGTCATAGCAACCAACCCAGTCAGAGTCAAAAAAAGCATGTAAATCTGGCGGTACTGATCCCCCTTGGGATAAAACAATCCAAGTCGTTGGGTACCGCTCAAGTAGCGAAAGATGCGCTTAACCACCTACCAATGCTTGACACTTGGATAGTGCATAAACCTGCTCATCTGTGAGACAACAAATTGAATATCTGCTGAGTAATGCATAAGTAAATCAAGCATCCAATAGCCTGCTGATAGAGAACAACATCAAATGCATCTCCAACATCATGAAGACTCAGTCATAAACCTGTCTCCATAGGAGTGGTAATAGGTTTACAATCTTCAACGCCAAAACACTACAATAATGTGTCAATATATTTGGTTTGACACAAACTATTTTGCCATCAACTTGCACAAATTGAATGCTTAAATAATGATGCAAATGCCCCAAATCTCACATCTCAAGAGATGCATGCAGATCAACCTTAAAATCAGCAATATGCTTCTCATGAGGACCAATGAGTAGCATGTCATCAACATACACAACAATGATCAAAAGCACATCATTTGCACACTTAACACATAAGCTTCTCTTAGTTGGATTGTTCTTGAAACCATGTGCAATCAGGTAGGCATGTATCTTTTCATACAAAACACGTGGTGCTTGCTTCAAACCATATAATCCTTTTTCAACCTGCACACTTGGTTTTCATGCCCTTTATACATAAAGCCACGGGGCTAAAAAACATACACTTCTTCATGCAAGTCACCATTCAAAAATCCAATTTTAATGTCCAACTGATGTACATGCCAACCATGATGAGTTCCAAGTGCACATATGTTATGATCAGTACTCATTCAACAAGTAGGAGCAAAGGTCTCATAAAAAACAATGCCTCTTTCCTAAGAATGACCCTTTGTTGCCACAAGCCTAGCCTTATACCTATCAGTTGTTCCATCAGGCTTATGCTTCAGCTTGTATACCCACTTAGTGCCAATGGCCTTTTTGTGAGGAGGCAAGTCACATAAACACCAGATACCATTTTTCATGATGGCATCATATTCTGATTGCATAGTAGCCATGCAATTTTCAAGATTTTGTGCTTCATCAAACAAAACAAGCTCATCACCATCACAGAGACTAGAGGCAGCCATAACATAGCAATCTGATGCAAAAGAGGCACTACAAGAGCTTGAACGAGTAGGTTACGATAGAGATGCATCTAATTTGATGTCATAAAAATTCTACACCATCCATTTTGACATAGTTTTTACCTTCTCAATATCAGCTCTCTCATCAACAAGTGCATCATGTAAATCCGCATCAGAAATGGAATGATCTGCATCATCACGTGAAACTTGTAAAGGCTGCGAATTTGCCTCATTAGGACCAGCACTAGACTGTCCACCTATAAAAAGATGCAATAAAGTGTCATACGTGTCTTTAGAGCTAACTAATGTCTCCTTGGTACATGAAAGTAATGGTTGAATAATATCTTCCACAATGAAAGTCACGAAGTTAAGATAGTTTCCAAAAGAGGGTGTCTACATAGGACCATAGACATCACTATGAACAAGCTGCAATTTCTGAATAGCTTGAACTAAACCATCTTTTGGGAACAAGGAACACTTCATTTTGCCCAAAATATAGCCTTTACAAATGTGTTTACCAAGTGGCTCAAGTTTGGGCAGAGAGGACACCATTTCAGATTTCTGTAAGCATAGCAAACTAGCAAAATTCAAATGACCAAAGCATGCATGCCAAAGCTTTGCATGTGACAAAGCCTAAGAATCATGTACTACACATGTTGAATCATTCACATATTTTTCATAGTCTATGAGCTTATACAACCCACGACATAAAATAATGACATTGCCATTTGAGAGATCATGATCTGTACATCTGTCATCAACAAATTTCACAACCAAGAAAATCTTGGCCAAAGATGAAACTGATAACATATTCTTCTTGATCCCTGACACAAATAAAGAATCTGAGAATGTAAAAGAACTACCATCAATAGTAGTCAAAATGATCTTACCAACTCCCATAATAGGATAAGAGGAGTTGTTGGCGCATGTGACAATATTCCCTATAGGGGTAGGTTCAAGTGAAGTGAAGAAACTACGCTCCGAGGTAATATGTTTGGTTGCCCCACTATCAAAGTACCAAACATCTGAGTGTACTACAAACATACATTGTTCATGTGAAGATG